>CAUYTI010026308.1:0-10367 GCA_963575145.1 Galago senegalensis
GCCAAACAACAATGATGGCTGCAACCAGAAAATGGCCAGGCATTGTGGCGGGTGCCTGTAGTCCCAGCTACTTGGGAGGCTGAGGCAGGAGACTCGCTTGAGCCCAGGAGTTGGAGGTTGCTGTGAGCGTGATGCCATGGCACTCTACCCTGAGGGATAGCTTGAGGCTCCGTCTCAAAAAAGAAAAAAAAAAAAGGAATTCTAAAAATAGAAAAATTAGCCAAGTATGGTGGCCTATGCCTGTAGTCCCAGCTACTTGGGAGGCTAAGGCAAGAGGATCTCTTGAATCTAAGAGTTTGATGTTGCTATGAGTTATGGTGATATCATGGCACTCTATTCAGGGTGACAAAGTGAAACTGTGTCTCAAAAATAAAGAAATTAATTAAAGAATTTCTACCTGAGAATACTGTCTTGTTGCCTTTACTCTTCATAGGTTGTTCCAGGCTATGGTCACGCAGTTCTAAGGAAGACCGATCCACGATATACCTGTCAGCGAGAGTTTGCTCTGAAACATCTGCCTAATGACCCCATGTTTAAGCTCGTTGCTCAACTCTACAAGATTGTGCCCAGTGTCCTCTTAGAACAGGGCAAGGCCAAGAATCCTTGGCCTAATGTAGATGCTCACAGTGGGGTGCTACTTCAGGTGAGTCCTCCTTTCTCCTATTTCCTTTTAATTGGTGCCAGACCCTATTCTTAGCCATGCACAAAATCAACTCCCTAGTGAGAGTAAGAACTCTTAAACTCTTATTCTACTTCCATCATAGAGCCTTTTAATAAACTTGGCTACTTGGCTGTGGGGGGGGGGCGGGCGGCGGCTGTTGCTCTTACAAAGAGTCTCAATTGCTATAGTTTTCCTAGTGTTGTTTAGAGTCTCTAAGGATTTCCATCATCCTGGACTTGAACATGCACTGTCTCTGAGCCTTAAAGCCTTTTTCTCTTTTCCCTTCCAGTACTATGGCATGACGGAGATGAATTACTACACGGTCCTGTTTGGGGTGTCACGGGCACTGGGTGTACTAGCACAGCTCATCTGGAGCCGAGCCCTAGGATTCCCTCTAGAGAGGCCCAAGTCCATGAGCACAGATGGTCTAATGAAGTTTGTGGACTCTAAGTCAGGGTAAAACAAATCTGGGAGGAAACTGACTACCAGAAAGTGAGGAAGCTTAAAATACATATATATATATACATACATGTGTGTATATATATACATAATATGTGTGTGTATATATATACACACACTTTTGTTTCAGGGGGCCTTTAAAGACTTAAGATTAAATTGTATCTGAGGCACTGATAATATGTTTGAGGTTAAAATATAAATTACAACTTTAAATAATGAAAAGTGACCCCTTATTCCCTAACCAGCTCCCTTCCCCTGCCTGGTATGAACTGCCCATTCACTGTAGAATGACCAAGACTAACGCATGTAGTACAGGTTAGGTTTGGTTCCCCACCATGTCTAGAGTGAGAATCTGGCTCCTCTTTCCCTGGGTCACATCTGGTTGCAGAGTCTGCAGCAGTCACTTTGGAGCTTTTGCTTCTACTCTACCAAGCCCTCAGTTATCCAGTAAACCAGGACTTTGTCCTGTTCCATAGGAATTACGTTGGATTGTCAGCTGCACCCAGCCTCTTAGCCCTATCCCATACACATAAATGTCTCGTAGCAGAGCCTATTGGTTAGGTGGACGTGCTTTGACAATTTTTTTATGCCACTAGGTGATCATAAAAGCATGGCATTTGTTGTGACTGGCACCCAGTGTTTAATTTTCACTTTTTAAAATTATCTCATTAAATTAAAGTCTGGGAGTATTTTGTTTCCCATTACTTTAAAATTTACCTTCTTCCAGGCTTTCTATACCTGCTGTACCTCAGTCTGTGGGTGTTCTGGACCTTCCCCCCTTGGTCCCCATTAGAGACCTCTTTCAGCAGATCTGTCTGATCTGTGGTTTTGTCCCAGTCATTGGGTTTTATCAGTGCTTAATGTGAACTAAGCTTTTTACTTCCACAGAATACAAGCCACTACCTTCTGACCATCATCCCCACTGCCCTTTAATATGCTGTGGGACAGGGAATTAGGAATGATCAGCATCATATCTTTAGAGTCTGGTCCCAGGGTTACTAGCACCCCTTTTGAATAGGGAAATCATTCACGATTGGACATGGATGCCTTTGAGTATCAGATCTGGGGAATGAGGATATTAAAAGTGGTAAGCTCCCTTCATCTCCTGCCTCAAGAAGATGCCCCTGTATTTATCAACATCCTTTTCCTGCCTTTTCCCCAAGAGCTCACAGTATGTGTTTTAGAAGCCCCATTTGCACAGGTTTTCAATACTCAATACTCTCCTGCCTTTTCTTTGAGAAAGGGTTGAGATACACTCCTGCTGTGCCCCTTTCTTCCTTCAAAACTCCTGCCTGTGTTTGTGTGGATCTCCAATCCCCAGAACCACACTTGTCAAGATGGACGCACTGTAACCCCTGGGTAACTGTCAGGTCATGATGCAGACTTCAGGTTGTTCTGTATAAAATGCAAAATAAATGTTTTTATTAACAATGCTTGAGCCTGCTATTAAATAAGAACTGGATGAATTTTTATTATGACGTAGGGAATCTGGCTAGTAAGATCTTGAAGGTACCAAGTTTTAAGTTATCCCCTTTATCTTTAGAGAGGTTTGACCTTTTTTTCTTTTCTTTTTTTTTTTTTTTTTTTTGAGACAGAGCCTCAAGCTGTCCCCCTGGGTAGAGTGCTATGGCATTACAGCTCACAGCAACCTCCAACTCCTGGGCCAAAGCGAGTCTCTTGCCTCTGCCTCCCAAGTAGCTGGGACCACAGGCGCCTGCCACAACACCCGGCCATTTTTTGGTTGCAGCCATCATTGTTGTTTTGGCGGGCCCGGGCTGGGGATTCGAACCCTCCACCTTAGGTATACGTGGCTGGCGCCTTAGTCGGTTGAGCTATAGGCGCCAAGCTGACCTTTTTTTTTCTTTTTGCATTTTTTTTGGGGGGGGCTGGGTTTGAACCCACCACCTCCAGCATATGCATCCAGTGCCCCATTACTTTGAGCCACAGGTGCCGCCCAAGGTTTGACCTTCTTTTACCCTAATCAGTGAAAACCTCCTGAAAGATTTCCAAAAGATATTTCTGTCCTTCCTCAAGATTAGGAAGGCCTTGATCTTTAGCCCCTAACCTTAATTCTGTTGTAAGAACATTGATTCAAGGACTATAATCATACAGCTGAGACCAGGAGTGTTTATGCAAATAAGAACTGGTCTAGGAGGTGGCACCTGTGGCTCAGTGGATAGTGCGCCAGCCCCTATACTGAGGGCGGCAGGTTCAAACCTGATCTGGCCAAACTGTGACAAAAAAAAAAATAGCCGAGCATTGTTGCAGCTGCTTGTAGTCCAGCTACTTGGGAGGCTGAGGCAAGAGAATTGCCTAAGCCCAGGAGTTGGCAGTTATGATGAGCTGTGTGACACAATGGCACTCTACTGAGGGTGATAAAAATAAGACTGTCTCTACAAGAAAAAAAAAACTGGTCTAGGCTTGGTGCCTGTAGCTTAAGCTGCTACGGTGCCACCACATAACACCTGAGCTGGCAGGTTCAAATCCAGCCCCAGCCTGCCAAACAACAATGACTGCAACCAAAAAAAAGCTGGGTGCCTGTAGTCCTAGCTACTTGGGAGGCTGAGGCAGGAGAATCACATGAGCCCAGGAGTCGGAGGTTGCTGTAAGCTGTAATGCCACAGCATTACAGGTCTGCCCAGGGTGACAGCTTGAGGCTCTGTCTCAAAGAAGGAAAAAAAAAAAACTGGTCTAGCCCAGTGGGTGAAAGGAACAAGCCACAGTATACCAGTAACAAATGGGCTGGAGACTGCTAGCTCAGGACCCAAGCCACTAGAGGGCTCTGGTGCTTCTTGGTGTGCCTACTCTTTTCTCCTTTCCTTAAGGAGGAAAAATAACCAAAATAACAAGAGGTGGTCCTGAGGGCATCAAATATATGGGAGGTCTGAGACCAGATGATTATGGCCTAAGACTCTTGCTGCAAGTGACCTTCTGAAATAGTCTATAAATAGACAAGGGGGTGGGTCCTGGCTTGTAGCATAAGCTACTATAGTTAGCAGGGACACTATGTCCAAGAGGCCTTTTTATACTTTCACTCCCCCAGGGAAGGAAGCCATGACTTTCATCTACTCTGCTTTATCTACATACTCCTTCAAGAAACAATACAATAAAGCCAAATTCACAGTCATAATTTATTGAAATTTTATAAAAATTCAGATCAAGTGGAAGAATAAGGTACAACCTAAGAGAACAAAGACACTTCTGTTCAGTGATTTGTTTTTTGTCTACTGGGCCCTGTGGCATTGATGGTGATAAAGCCCCTTGTTATCTACTAGCCAAACAGCATGGAAATATTCTTAGATGAGGCCTTAAGATTTCAGGTTGGGGGGCAGGTTGCCTCTTAAGGAACCTCAGGCAGTATAGAAGTTACTACTCAGTACCTCTGTGCCAGAAGAAAATTTCAATTGATTTAGTTCTTAGAGAAGTTACTATCTTACTGTAATCAGAAACTAAGGTGCCCTGACAGGGACCAGAGACAACCACACAGTCCTGATTCTAATTCACTGAAAAGGCTGAAGTCATCGAGCTCAGCATGGACATGACCCTTTCCTGGGCATGTCACATTTCCCCACCCCCACTTTTTCCTTCCCAGCATTTCCACCCAGCATAGAACCCAATTTCTGGGGAATTGAGGGGAGGAACAGTATTTATGAACACAGTCTCCTCTCATAGAAACAGCAGCCAAGCCAAGGAAGAGGATTGGGTGAGGAAGGGGAGAGAGGAAAGGCTAAGGAAAAATCCTTTGCCTCAAGTCTGGTGCACTTCATGAAACATCAGTTCACGGGGTATGGCTGTTTCTGGACCAAACTTGGTGGCTGCCCGACGCTCAAAGGCAGCAACATTCTGTTTGACAACCTCATCAAAAAACATGGTGGCCAGCTGGGAGTGCAGCAGAGAACGAAATTCAAAGGAAATCTGGGAATGGGTAAGAGATAGTCAGAAACTTCAAGGCCATTTTGGATAATCTCTGGCCAAATGCAAGGATGCCCTTCCTCAGTTCCTTTTCCTCCCCCACCCTCATCCAGTTCCTGAGATCCCTAACAAGGCTGAGCACAGAGTACAAGTTTGGTACAAGTTTAGACCTGTGAAAACTGATGGGCCTGGGAAATGCTAAGTGCTAGCTCTACTTTAAGAATAATCCTGTCGGCTCGGCGCCTGTGGCTCAAGCGGCTAAGGCGCCAGCCACATACACCTAAGGTGGTGGGGTGGCGGGTTCGAATCCCCAGCCCAGGCCCGCCAAACAACGATGGCTGCAACCAAAAAATGGCCAGGCGTTGTGTCGGGTGCCTGTGGTCCCAGCTACTTGGGAGGCTGAGGCAGGAGACTCGCTTGAGCCCAGGAGTTGGAGGTTGCTGTGAGCTGTGATGCCATGGCACTCTACCCAGGGGTATAGATTGAGGCGCCGTCTCAAAAAAAACAACAACAAAAAAAAGAATACTCCTGTCACAAAGTTCTGCCCCACATGCAACCCTAGTCCTACACTACACAGCCTCCTGACTCACCGAAAAGTCCACAGTACAGGTTCGGGGGTAGGCAGGAATACCAGGGCTGAATCGCCAAATGGTCTCTAAGTGGTTGAAGAGCTTGCCATCAGTACAAACAGCCTAGATTAGGACAATCAGGTCGTTAAATAACATTAGTTAAGTATAGGAGGCACTATAAAGGAATTGAAAGCCATCTTCAATCTCTTCTAATATTTTATCAGAAAAGTATTTGTCATGTGGAGATACAGTAATTACAACGAAGGCCAAAATAGCCCTTTTAGTGTGACAGTGCTAAGGAACACAAAAATTTATTAGATAATCACAATCAGGCCTTACCTTAACCATGTGAGGTTTGACCATGGAAACCGCAGAGGTATAACGTTCAATGACAGGTGGAAAGCCAACCTCCAACTGGGCCTTCAGGTGACCTTTACGGCTGGATACCACCAGAGACTTCTTACACCAGGGCACAAACTCGCGATATTCCTGGACATTGGACACCACCTCATACATCTCCTGCATTGAATACCTAGGGGAAGAGGAATCAGGCCAAGGAACTGCCAGCTGGGTTAGGTTCCTCTGCCTTAAGTCCCCAGGTCATAACTTTTACCATTAACCATACACCTTCAGGAACTAGAAGATCCCAAATAAGCCTGGATGAATGACTTCTCAAAAGCAATTGTGCAGACTCAGCTCCTGTAGCTCAGTAAGTAGGGTACCAACCACATACAGCAAAGCTGGTGGGTTTGAACCCGGCCCAGGCCTGCTAAAATAACAATGACAACTGCAGCCAAGAAATAGCTGGGCCTTGTGGCAGACGCCTATAGTTCCAGCTACTTGGGAGGCTGAGGCAAGAGAATTGCTTAAACCCAAGAGTTTGAGGTTGCTGTGAGCTGTGATGTCACAGCACTGTACCAAGGGCAACATAATGAGACTATCACAAAAAAATAAAAAATAAAGGCAGCACCTGTGGCTCAGTGAGTAGGGTGCCAGCCCCATATATTACCGAGGGTGGCGGGTTCCATCCCAGCCCTGGTCAAACTGCAACAAAAAAATTGCCAGGTCCCATGGCAGATGGTAGTCCCAGCTACTCTGGAGTCTGAGGAAAGAGAATCGCCTAAGCCCAAGAGCTGGAGATTGTTGTGAGCTGTGACACCACAGCACTCTACCAAAAGAGATAAAGTGAGACTCTGTCTCTTAAAAAAAAAAACAGGCAGGCGTGCCTGTTGCTCAAAGGAGTAAGGCACCAGCCCCCTGTGCTGGAGGTGGCGGGTTCAAACCCAGCCCTAACCAAAAAAACTAGAAAAAAAAAAAAGCAATTGTGCAAATCTCCATGATGCTAACGTTACTTTATGTTTTCCAGAATACTTTGGCATTCGTTATTTTTATCATAAGGGAGAGGAACATCTAAGGAGTACAGGCTGTCAGTTTTACTAGTGATCATGCAAGAATCCGATCCCAGCTCTATAATCTCCTGACAAGGCAGGCAAAAATAGTCATTTTAATGTGATTGAGCCCTAGGCAAATCACCTGTGCCTCCATTGCTCAGCTATACACCAGAGGCAATAATAGTACCTGATCTGTAGGTCTGTTGTGAGGATTAAAGGAAAAAAAACTTTAAGCAGCCTAGCTGTGTGCATGTAGCAGTGCTAAATTAAGTTAGCTATTTCTCTGGAAGGCTGAGGTGGGTGGATCACCTGAGCTCAGAAGTTCAAGATCAGCCTGAGCAAGAACAAGACCCCAGTATCAATAGCTGGGTGTTGTGGTGGGCACCTGTTGTTCTAGCTACTTGGGAGGCCGAGGCAGGAGGATGATCACTTTAGCCTAAGAGTTTGGGGTTGCTGTGAGCTATGATGATATAGCACTCTACAGTGAACAGCAAAGTAAGACTTTCTCAAAAAGCCATTACACTGTGCTCAGAACACATTTTTTTTTGGAGACCATCTCACTTTGTCACCCTAGATAGAGTGCCATGTCATCATAACTAACAGCAACCTCAAACTCTTTTTTTTTTTTTTGAGATGGAGCCTCAAGCTATCCCCCTGGGTAGAGTGCCATGGCATCACGCTCACAGCAATTTCCAACTCCTGGGCTCAAGCGAGTCTCCTGCCTCAGCCTCCCAAGTAGCTGGGACCACAGGCACCTGCCACAACGCCTGGCCACTTTTTGGTTGCAGCCATCATTGTTGTTTGGCGGGCCTGGGCTGGGGATTCGAACCCGCCACCTTAGGTGTATGTGGCTGGCACCTTAACCACTTGAGCCACAGGCACCGAGCCAACCTCAAACTCTTGGGCTCAAGCGATTCTCTTGCCTCAACCTCCCAAGTACCTGGGATTACATGTGTGAGCCACCACGCCCAGCCTAGAACACATTTTTTTTTTTTGAGACAGAGTCTCACTATGTTGCCCTCAGTAGAGTGCTATGGCATCACAGCTCACAGCAACTTCCAATTCTTGGGCTTAAGCGATTCTCTTGTCTCAGCCTCCCAAGTAGCTAGGACTACAGATGCACACCACAACACCCAGCTATTTTTTTGTTGCAATTGTCATTATTGTTTGGCAGGCCCGGGTTGGGTTTGAACCCACCTGCTCCGGTGTATGTGGCCAGTGCCCTAACCACTGAACTACAGGTGTGAAGCCTAGAACACGTTTTTTAAAAGTCAGGTCACCAGAGAAATAACAATTTAAGGTAGAGTCCAACCCTCTACCTCATCTTACTTGCAGATGCACAGAAACTGAAAAAGAGCGAAATCAGGTTTAGGAGGGAGAATAAAAGGATAAACAATAGATCTGGAGCCAGATATTAATCTTGCCCCCTACTGGTACTCTTACATTCTAGCCTGCACATGGTTATTTGGAGGGAAAGGGCAGATAAAAGGGTACAGAGCCGGGAAGGATGCTCACCCCATGATCCTGCGCTCCGAGTAAGCCTTTCGCTTGTTGGTGAAGGGGGCAGCAAAGCCCATGAAAGAACGGCTGGGAGGTAAGCCAGCTTCAGCCACAAAGACCTGGGCAGCCCTAGGCAAGAAGAGGCTGCAGGAGATCAGAAACCTAAGGCCAAAAGCAAAGAAGAGAAACCCTTACCCTTCTTTATATTCCTTAATCATTTTCAGGTGAAGAGGAAGAAGGGTGCACCCCAGAGGAAGGTCGTCCAGACAGGCTTTCCCCTCAGCACCTGCTGCGCGGGCCAGGCTCTCTGGCCAAGCAATCACGAGTGCAAAAGGTCGAGGGCAGCTGAGGACAGAGCTGAGGGTGGGGATGGGAAAAAGCAGAGTGCACACGAAGCTCCAGTAGCCTTCGACTGAGGCTACGCTACTGCTTAAGCTAAGATTCTAAGTAAGAGTCTCTGCCCTAGGCCCCGCCAGGCCCGTTATTGCTAGAGCGCCCACGAGGACCAAGAAGTGTTTGGACACCCACCCCGAGGGCATCCTTTCTCGTATAACTTGCAAAAGCATCCTCCAAAGCTCCGCATGAGGTCCCCAGGCACGACGCTGCCGACTGCCGCCGCGCCTGCATCCCAGGGCTGCAACCTTCCACCGCAGAACCTCGGGGTCCTAAGCGACCCCCTGTTGCCCGGAGGGGACGTCCGCGCCTCGGCTCACCTCATTGGTCGCGGCTGTCGCAAAGGGCCTGGAGGCGGAGCTGGGCGCGCGCCCGGGCGGAGCGAGAGGACTCCGCAGCGCTGGGCAGCCGCGCCTGTCCCAGTCGAGAACCGCCGCGCGCCGGCCGAGGCCATGCGCGCGACACTCCCTCGCCCTCTGGGATCTGACACTGGCTGCTCCCGCTCACTCCAGAAGAGGAGCGGCAGGAAGCGACTGCCCAGCGGATCCCAGGCGACCCGCGGGGGCAGCAAGGCTGCGGCTCCTCGCCCTGCTCCCGTCCCGACGGCCGGGTAGGCTAGAACTGAAGCCGGTACCGCTGTTCCGCAACTCCCGGTACCCCCACGTCACGCGTTGCCATGGCTCGGGGCTGGGAGAGTGAGGAAGGAAGGGGACAACGCTGCCGATTGGGAGATGTAGTTTCACACCCTGGCGAGTAAGGACTCTGGGATATGTGTTTTGAGAAGCTGCAGAGCTGGCCCTGGGGAGCGAGGTCATCAGGCAGTAACGACTTGGCAAGTCTGTGGTCACAGGACCTGATACGTAGGCACAGAGGCAATTTCGTAGGCGTGTCAATAGCAGGTATCTGTGATCCTCTGAACACCTCTCTTAGAGCCTTTATCAAATTCCGTCTTGTTTATATAACAGAAGATTCGTTCATCTCTGTAGCCTCCACGGGGCCTGTATTACATCTTTGAGAAAGGAAATTAACGTTCCAAGCAAGCTCTGAGCTAAGATTTTGCATAGTTTTCTCTTTTAATGTTTACAGAAAGAAGTCGGGAAAGAACCAGACTTAATTTTAGGGGAGATAAAAGGTCTCACCTTGGAAAAGTGTCCACTTGAAGAGTGAGACAGAAACCTGGGGATTTAATTATCACAATACTACCTTGTATGATGCAAGGAGGGAAAAAAAATTGCTCTTGACAAGAGTGGAAAGAAGAAAAGAATGAAAAAGAGAGGAGAATGAAATAGAGCAATTAGAAAGATTCGGGCTGGGCGCAGTGGCTCATGTCTGTAATCCCAACACTTTTTTTTTTTTTTTGAGACAGAGCCTCAAGCTGTCCCCCTGGGTAGAGTGCTGTGGCATTACAGCTCACAGCAACCTCCAACTCCTGGGCTCAAGCGAGTCTCTTGCCTCCGCCTCCCAAGTAGCTGGGACCACAGG
>CAUYTI010026311.1:0-13832 GCA_963575145.1 Galago senegalensis
ATTTATGTGAACCAGCTTGATGAAAGTATGTCAAAATGTGTGTGAAGACACTACACTGTACCCCATGTTTGCATTAATGTACACAGCTATCATTTAATAAAATAATAATAATAATTAAAAAAAAATAAAAATAAAAAAAAAATAAATTAAAAAAAGAAAAAAAAAAAAAGAGTCCTGAATAAGGTTAAAGAAAACACCTGCTGGGCTTTCTTTTGTCTCCATGAAAATACCCGAATTCATAGTGAAGTCACAAATTACCTCCTCACTCTGGGACACTGGGAACCAAGGGACTGTGTCATTCTCCTACTAGGAAACCAGGACCTAACTGTTGCCAGAGAGGCGGAGAGAGAAAATCTTACACAATGTCACCTTCCTGGCTTCTTGGGTTCAGACTAGAGGGTCTCTTTCCGTGGATCTACTGATCTATTTCCTCACCACCTTCTTACTTTCTTCTCTTAGGCCCTGTAGATAGTTTTGGACTTTACTTCCTCAAAAGTGAATAAAATCTGAAAAGAAAACTAAGCTTCTGCTTATTACCACATCCCACAGCATCAGTTATGTGCAGTCGTGCTAAATTTCAAATGGTCCGACTTAGATTCAAGGTATTATACACTGTGAACAAAATTCACATTGGGATGGTGTACCTCAAAAACTCAGTGGTTCTCCAAAGCAGCTGAAATGGCAGGCAAGTGAGAGAAACCCACGGGGCCAGCTTCTGGAGAGACACACCATTCGTCGTAAGATGTGTGATTAGGAAACACACAGAGGGGTTTAGAATTTGAGTGTGTGTGTGTGTGTGTGTGTCTGCGCGCACGCAGGCACACAAAAAAGTCACAAGGATAGACTTTCTGAATTATGCGTTGTGTATTTGGGATGAAGCTGTTTTTTCACACGATCAACTCAATGTGGCTTGCTCTAGGGTAAGTAGTGGCTGAGAGTTAATTACTTAATGATGGTTAATGATTCTCTTAGGTGATACTGGAGGTATATGCAAATTAACACTAATTACAACAACTCCAGCAGCCGCTAGTGTTTTATGGAGCATTTGATGTGTGAGGGGCACCGTGCTGGATGCCCTGATCATGTTACCTCATTTTATCCTCACAAGACCTGAATTGCCTGGGCTGACTGTTAGAAATGCACATTTCTAGGCATCACCGTACCCACCACTTTTCTTGCAGACAGGAAACCTAAAGTTCAGACTTGATTAAAGTCACAGTTAATAAGTGGCAGAGCCATGTTGGGCCCCACGTAGTCTGACTTGAAATCCCTTGCTCTTAACTGTATTTTTGCTGTACTAAAATTAATTAATCCCTAAGAAAACTCCAGAGCAAGAGCTCTTGGGTGATCCCAATTTGTGGGTGAGTACTCAGGGCGAGAGAAAAGCCCTCCAGTTAAATCCAAGGGCAGGGGCTTTGCGGGATTTGGGGATGCTCTGAATTCAATCACCCGCACTCATAGCAAGACAGGTGAGCAAGCTGCTGGCCCAGGGGAAATCAGAGCATGCCCTCGGCAGTCCTCATCAGCATAGCAGTCTGGCCCGACTCTGGGTCTCTAAGTCCCTAAAAGCCAGTAGGGCTAATTTTCCTCCTCCCCACAATCAGCTCCTTGGGGGCCTTGCACCTCCTCTCACCTGCCAGCCTGCAGCACCCCAGAGATGCTGAAGAGCCCAAAGTCCGTGATGACCACTTTGCCGTTGTCGTAGAAGACGTTTTTTGACTTGAGGTCCTTGTGAAGGATTCCCTTGGCGTGGAGGTAGCCCATGCCCTGTGAGAAGCCAGGGAACAAACAGGGGTGGTCAGAGAAAACCCAAGGGCTCGCTCCCCTCCTGCCTCAGGATCACACTGCTTATCTGGCAGACTGGCCTCCCCAGTGAGACCCCACTCAGTATGGACAGAGCCAGGAGGTAGAGTGGGAGAAGGCAGGGCCCCCAGCCAAAATCCACCACCACCCTCAGACCAGCTGCAAAGCTATCTCATTTGCTTCCTGTAGCAGAAAAAAGAGAAGTCCATGGAGAAAGGAATTCCATCAACCACCTTCCTCCCCTCCCCCTTTAAAGACTAACTCTTTTGCATGAGATTCATTCCTTAGATCTACATCAAGTTCCTTAAGAGAGTTTCCCTGACTTGATAATCAAGAACATGGAGAACAGTCTATTGGAGTTCCAGTTCAAGGGCAAACATCTGGGTTATTTTTTGCCTTTGTGAGCAGTCACATCTTTCATTTCTTCTTACAGCTCAGTCCTAACACTTCTAATGGGAAATAAAAGCTTGGGTACCACTGACTAATACGGCACCTGCCAGAGAACACAGCATGTTCCTGTTTGTTTTAATCCAAAATAACACCCAAAAATGTGATGTTTCCCCGGCAGGGGTGGAAAGAGGTAGCTCACACTTGTGGGAATTTAAGAACTTGAGGGATAAGGAACCCTAACCAAGAGACTCAAAGTGATGAAGTGCGGGCGGAAGTCAAACCTTGGCAGCCCATTCCTAATGACTGTCCAGGCAGAACTCTTCTTACACATGGACTTTTCCCACCATGTCTCAGGTGAGTAATCTGGAGCCAAACCGTGAGTCTCAGGAGCCCAGAGGGGCTTTCTTGGGAGGAGGCAGGGGCTTTCTGCGGTTTAGGGAGGAGACCCTGGAGCCTACTGTACCTTCACAATTTCTTGGGCAATCTGCCTGGTTTTGTTGACATCCAAGACGATCTTGGCATCCCTCACCACCGAGTAAAGTGTGCGTCCCTTGCAGAGGCTGGAAAGCAAAAGAATAATATAAATTACTGGTAGGTGTTCAGAAGAGGGTGACCCCCCAAATAGTTATTGCAAGTGACAAATAATCTAGTGGACACGTTGCTATGGTGTCTATGAGACAAGAGGCCTGGAACTGAACCTTGGATCTGGATCTGGGATGGAGATCTGGGAGGAAGTTCTTACGAATTCTTTAGAAACCTTGCCAGACGGACACCCACAGAATCTAGACTAGGCCAGAAAGGGGCCTGCTGCATGCTGTGTCTGTTCCATAGGCTCACAGGTGGAAAGGACTAACAACTTCTGGGTCCTCAGAAGCCACTCAGACAGATATTTGTACCAGCTGCACCCACTCGCTGGGAGTCACTGGCATGTGGGGACAGTGATAAAAGACCAGCAAAGTGGTGGCTGATGAGTACTAAGTATCATTAACCAACGATGCAGTCAGCCCTTCAGATGGGGGTGTGTAAACACCCACAATACTATCCAGAAACCAGATGCCGTCTAGATGGAAGGTTTTTCAAACTATTTTCAGCCTCATTGAGTTCATTTTGAGGCCCAATAATTTAAGATGAATGACAAGATGAAAAAGGACATTATGCAGTGAAAGTTACACCTTCTCATTTAGTCGCCTGAATGCTCCTCCGTCCCGTCACTCTGCAGTGAGCTGAATCCCCAGCACAGGCAGAAAGGGTGCCCAGAAGCAGTCACCGAATGAAGGAGTGAATGAATGATCAAGGGAATGAAGGTATTCTAGAGTTGCCATAGCACCCCCAGTCCCCTGCCACTGTGACTGGTTCACTGTATCCAACACTGACCCAAAGAAGAAAGAATGTCATTATGAAAATTAATTTTCCATCTACATCAAAATCATAGCTTGGATTCTTTTCCTTTTAATCTATGATGTTACTGGGAAAATATTGTAGGCAATGTATTCATTCATTGGGTGTTTATCAAGCCCCTGTTGTGCATTAGACTTTGCAGAGATCATGTTTCCTGTGGTTGAAGCAAGACATTTGGCATCAGAGGCCTCTGAGTTTGAATTCTAGCACTAGTCCTTACTTACCTGTGTCTTCAGGTGGGTTACTTAACCTCTCTGGGCCTCTGTTTGCTCATATATCAAAGGAAACTAATAATTCTTACCTTACAGTTTAGTATGAAGACTGAATAAGATAAGAGTAGGGTATAGGGCATGCCAATGGCGGGAACTATAGCACAGTGGTTAGGAGTACAAGGATCTAGAGTTCAGACTCTATGAAGTTAGGATCCTGATCTGAAATTTAGCGGCTGTGTGACCCTGGGCAGGTGAGTTAACCTCTCTGAGCCTCAGTTTTCTAATCTATAAAATGGGGCCAAGAGTTACAGTGCCTTACAGGGTTGTTAAGAGAATCACACAAGTGAGGCATGTGAAGGTGTAGGCAACTTCTCTGTGCCTAACACATGGTTAGGTCCCACTCTCTTGTCGAAATGTGTCTGTACACACATCACACTCTGTATTGTCCCACCCATCCATATATCCATTCAAATGTCATTGATAGATAACCGCCTGCGTCCTTTGACTAGCATTCGTTTCTTCACCTGCTCCAGGTGAGAGGCCTAGGATAGCTGACTCATGGGGAGTCTGATTCACCTGTGACAGGTCTGTCCAGCAAGTCAGCGGGAAGTTGCCTGTGATGATTCCATCCCCCACTTTGCTGTCCCAGGCAGTGTGTTTGCTGTGGCTGTTGAGCAGAGGTGGAGGGGTGGGTTGAGCAGCTAATTAATCCATATTCACATTTAAATACTCAAGACTGTGGGTGGATTCCTTCCCCTGGATACTTTGTTCTTGAACAGCCACCCACACGCATTGCAGACCAGAGCCCAGAAAACACCCTCCCCATTACAGAAGGCACAGCAAATAATCACAACAGGCTCCTAGACTCCCCAGTCTCCAGGGTTCAGATTTCCACCCCTCATCTCCTTTCCCTGCCTGTATCGTCCTTCTCAGCAGCAGCTGCGAAAGCCTTTGCTTTTCTTGCTGCCCTTTGTCCTCTAGAGTGGAATAGAAATTGGTATAGCCAGTTTGGCATATCTACTAAAGCAAAATATTCAACAACCCTCAAATCCTTCTCCAAGAACATACCTAACAGATATCAATACTCATATTCATCCCAAAACATGTACTCAAATGTTAATAGCAACCCACTCATAGTAGACATGGCTGGAACCAACCTGCAAGGGACTGAATGTTTGTATCCTCCCCAGAACCATTTGTTGAAATCCTAACAGCAAGGAGATGGTATTAGGAGGTGGGGGCTTTGGGAGTTAATTAGGTCACAAGGGTGGAGCCTCATGAATGAGATTAGCACTCCCTTACCAGGGACCCCAGAGAGCTCTCTCACTCTTCCTCTGACATGTCAGAATACAATGAGAAGTCAGTGGTCTATGACCTGGGCAGAGGGTCCTCTCCAGAACCCAACCATGCTGGCACCTTGATCTGGGACTTCCAGCCTTCAGAACTGTGAGAAATACATTTCAGAGCCACCCAGTCTATGGTGGTTTGTTGTAACAGCCTAGAATACTTGTCAACAAGAAAATGAATACAATACAATATATCCATAATGACATACAGTAGAACCTCTGTACAATGACCACCCAAGGGACTGTAATAAGCTGGTCACAAACACAGGTGGTCAACATAAGGACCTAGGCCTACTGTACTGATACATATTTATACTGTACCATCTTGTACAGCTTTTATTAGGGAGTATCATATGTGATCATACAGATCAATACAGGATCATACAACATCGATACATTTACTTCTTTCTCACGGTTTAATCATTCTTTCTGAAAAAATAATCAATCTCGGTCTGTTTCTTATTCTTACTACAAAGGTAGGTGGAGAAAGCACCCTCAGCGCCGGCTACAGCACTCAGCACGCCCGAGCATTTCCCCACAGCAAGTGGCTTCAACTGCATTATCAGATACTTGAAGTCCTCTTCTTTTGAAGTCTCTGCAATTTGTGTGTCATCCTCCCTTGCTTCTTCCACTTCATCAGCCCCTTCATACATTGTTGTGCTGCTCTGTACTTCAGTCAGTATTGCTTAAAAAATTGCTTCTGGGTCAAGTTCATTACAGGTTGCCACCTCATCATCCATTGTAACAAAACCTTCAAAATCTACGCCTTTGAAGTCTGCCCTGGGAGATGGACCATCTGATGGGGCCAAAACATCGTGCTCACCGGTTGTGACAAACACAGCTTTCTTGAAACACTTCTGTAATGTTTCTGGCTGAACTTTATTCCAGACAGAACTGATCCAGAGGATAGCACCAGAGCATTGGGTTAACTGACGCAGTGGATAAAGCTGCTTCCCCAGGGAGACCACATGACCACCTACCACAGGAGCTGGGCTTGGTGGTGCATTTTAAATGTTTTGATGATGGCTTGGTCAAGAGGTTGGATTTCTGAGGTCATGTTCGGGGGCAGAAATTTCAGCATAGCATCTGTGAGATGATTGACTTGCAGGTGGCCAGGACAATTGTCTGTCGGTGGAATCGACTATTTCTTCTCATTATTTCCCTTACCCACGCCTCAAATAGGGCACCAGTCATTTACGGGCAACTATTTGATCTCCAATGATGGAGAAGTCTTCAGGCTTCAGGTTCTTGAACCAGTGTGGCTTTGCTGACTTACCAATCACCAAAGGCTGTAGTTTCTCTCTGGCTGAGCTAGCAAAAAGCAAAACTGTCAAATGTGCTTCGGAAAGTTTCCCATTCTTACATTTGTCACCCTTTGTGATGAGGCTTCTGCGAGGCATCACCTTAAAAGAGTCTGCACTCCTCAGCGTTAAGACCTTGTCATCTGTGAAGCCCTGGATGAAGTGCAGGAACTTTCTGATGAACTCCTCCACAACGTCTACTGCAACTTCACTGCACTCACCACATAAGACTTTCTGGGAGATCTTGTATTGCAGTCTCAATTTCTCAAGCCAACCACTTGATGCTTGGAAATCTGCCACCTGAATTCCTCTGTGCATTTTTTTTTTTTTTGAGACAGAGCCTCAAGCTGTCCCCCTGGGTAGAGTACTGTGGCACCACAGCTCACAGCAACCTCCAACTCCTGGGTTCAAGCGAGTCTCCTGCCTCAGCTTCCCGAGTAGCTGGGACCACAGGCACCTGCCACAACGCCCAGCTATTTTTTGGTTGCAGCCGTCATTGTTGTTTGGTGGGCCCAGGCTGGATTCGAACCCACCACCTTTGGGTGTACGTGGCTGGCACCTTAGCCACTTGAGCCACAGACGCCGAGCCCCTCTGTGCATTTTTTTAGCCACTTCTTGGATCATCAGCCCAGAGATTTGAGCATTAACTACCCTCCTTTATTTGAACCAGATTAATGTGGTTTCCTGGACTTTCACGAGGGAAGTTTTCCTCCTTTTCTGCTGCAGGTATCTGCTTTTCTTACAGTATCTCTCCAAGTCCTCATGTTCACACTGGATGTTGCCAGCTGCGGGCTTGCTAACACCAAAATGTTCTACCATCTTTCTTTGGCTGCTGCTTTCCAGAAAATGTAAAAGATCCACTTTTCCTGCAATGTCAGACTTTCAAGTTCTTTCCTTTGGGCCATCATGCCTGGATTAACTGTAAATTTTTTGGTAATTGTAGGATGTACCCGCAATTCAGACTAGTCAATCACGTTGACAAAAAAAAAATCTCTCCCATAACATGTGATAAACAATAAGATGTTAGGTCTAATACAACACGTAGTAATAATAAAACATGAAAAAGAACTTATGCTAGAGAAAAACTGATACAATGAAGGGCAAAGCCAACACCTGCTACCCATGGGTGTTGAGTGGACTCAACAAGGATAAATTGATATAGTGTGTCACAGTCTAAGTGGTCAAGATACAACTTACAGAGGTGGTCAAGTATGGAGGTTCTAGTGTACTACAGAAAGACAACCAAACTACTGCTAAGTACAAAAAGTATGGGTGAAGTTTCCAAACATGATGTTGAGTGAAGGAAGCCCGACACTGAAAGATGAAAAGATTGTGAAAGATAGTGAAAGATTCCATCTGTACGAAGTGCAACAGACAAAACTGATCTCTGTGTTAAAACTACAGTCCCCAACCCATGGGCCACAGAGCAGGACTGGTCTATGGCCTGTTAGGAACTGGGCCACACAGCAGGAGGTGAGCAAAGCTTGTCTGTATTTACAGCCACTCCCCATTGCTTGCATCACTGCCTGAGCGCTGCCTATCAGCTCCGCAGTGGCCTTAGATTCTCACAGGAGCCTGAACTACCGTAAACTGTGCATGATCTTCTTGCGGTCTCCTTATGAGAATCTAATGCCTGATGATTAGAGATGGAGCTGAGGTGGTGAGTGCTAGTGCTGGGGAGGAAGCAGCTGAAAATACAGTATGGGACTGTCTGGTTGTAGGAAAACAAGCTCAGGCCTCCCACTGACTCTGCATTATGGTGAGTTGTGTAATTATTTCATTATATGTCACAATGTAATAATAATAGAAATAAAGTGCGCAATAAAGGTAATGCACTCAAATCAACTTGAAATCATGCTCCTGACTCCTGGTCCAGGAAAAATTGTCTTCCATGAAACCAGTCCTTGGGACCACGAAAGTTGGGGAGTGCTGTGCTAAATGTTAGCACAGGGATGTCCCATGAGTGTGTGGGTGAAGCTGCTGGGGGAGGCGATGCCCTGTGTTTCGGTCTGGGTGATGGTTACGAGTACATATACTTGGTAGAAATTCAGTGGGCTGTGCTCTTAGGATCTTAGGATCCTTTTGTGGATATGCTATCCTTCCAAAAAATGCTTTTAAAAAATCAGGGAGGAAAAGACGAACAATACATGGCATTGACATTAAAAAAACTCTAAACCGGCTTGGCGCCTGTGGCTCAAGCGGCTAAGCCGCCAGCCACATACACCTAAGGTGGCGGGTTCAAATACCCAGCCCGGACCCGCCAAACAACAATGATGGCTGCAACCAAAAAAATGGCCAGGCGTTGTGGCAGGCGCCTGTAGTCCCAGCTACTTGGGAGGCTGAGGCAGGAGACTCACTTGAGCCCAGGAGTTGGAGGTTGCTGTGAGCTGTGATGCCGTGATGCCATGGCACTCTACCCAGGGGGATAGCTTGAGGCTCTGTCTCAAAAAAAAAAAAAAAAAAAGAAAAGAAAAAGAAAATGGTAGTGTACAAATGGATTAAACATTCTTTTCAAGACAGAGTCTGACTCTGTCATGCTGGGCAGAGTGCTGTGGCTCACAGCAACCTCAAACTCCTGGGCTGAAGACAGAGTCTGACTCTGTCATGCTGGGCAGAGTGCTGTGGCTCACAGCAACCTCAAACTCCTGGGCTGAACAATGTTCCTGCTTCAGCCTCCCAAGTAGCTGGGACTGCAGGCACCCACCACAATGTCTGGCTAGTTTTTCAATCTTTTGTGGAGACAGAGTCTTCCTCTTGCTTAGGCTGTTCTCAAACTCCTGAGCTCAGGAGATCTATGCACCTTGGCCTCCCACAGTGCTAGGATTACAGGGGTGAGCCACAGAACCTGGCCCAAAATGATGTTTTATTTACATACATATAAAACAGGTCTTGGGCTCAGCGCCTGTAGCTCAGTGGCTTGGGCACCAGCAACATACACTGGAGCTGGAGGGTTCGAATCCACCTCCAGCCTGTCAAACAACAATGACAACTACAACCAAAAAGTAGCTGGGCATTGTGGTGAGCGCTTCCCAGCCATTTGGGAGATTGAAGCAAGAGAATCACCTAAGCCCAAGAGCGGAAGGTTTTTGTGAGCAGTGATACCACGGCACTCCACCCAGGGTGATGTAGTGAGATTCTGTCTCAAAAAAATAAATAAAAATAAATAAATAAACCACGGGGCAGCACCTCTAGCTCAGTGAGTAGGGTGCAGGCTCCATATACCAAGGGTGGCAGGTTCGAACCCAGCCCAGTAAAACTGCAACAACAACAACAAAAAATTAGCCAGGCATTGTGGCAGGCAACTATAGTCCTAGCTATTTGGGAGGCTGAGGCAAGAGAATTGCCTAAGCCCAAGACCTGGAGGTTGTTGTGAGCTGTGACACCACAGCACTCTACTGAGGGCAACAAAGTGAGACTCTGCCTTTTAAAGAAAAATAGGTAAACATGTCTTGGCATTAAAAATATGATAACAGCAATGAAAATTGGAATGAAAGAGTTGGAGATAAAGTTATGGGACTATTAGAGATAGTAAAGTAAAATGACACTGATGGAAAATGAGAAAGACATTACCAGAAAATTAGAGGACCAGCCCTGGAGGTCTAATATCTGAGTTTCAGGAGTTACAAAAAGAACAGAAGAAATCAAAGGAAGGAAATCCCCAAAGAAACAATTCAATAACTCTTAAAAAAATAACACTGGTTACCATACCGAAGTCCACCAACTTCTCAGAAATTTGGATGAAAATTGGTCTATGTTAAGGCATATTGGTATGAAATTTCAGAGCAACAAGGTCAAAAAGAAGATGTTTACAAGATTCTGGAGAGGGGTGGTGCCTGTGGCTCAAAGGAATAAGGTGCCGGCCCCAAATGCCAGAGGTGGCGGGTTCAAACCCAGCCCTGGCCAAAAAAAAAAGAAAAAAAAACTGCAAAAAAAAAAAAAGAGTAGCAACAATAAAACAGTAGATTAAAAAAAAAAAAAAAAAGATTCTGGAGAGAAAAAAAAATTTTCCAAACCTGTGTTCAGAGGAAAGACAGAGACGTGAATGTGCACACAGCCATCCACACGTTCACAGAGTCTGATCATTGGATATTAAGTCTTTCTAAGTAAAGGACCTTCTTTCTGTTGCTATCCAAAAAACAGTAGGTGCAAGGATGTATTGTTTTGGAAGTAAGTTAAGTTAGAATGAACTTGGATTTTGTTTACCCAGCGCTACACATTACTCTTCTAGGAGTGGTCTCATCTCTCTCCCCCCATACACCGTGTGTTCCCAGTCTCATAGGCGCCCCCGCCCTGGCCGTGTTGTATCAAAGTGTGCCCAATACCAATATTGTTTAAAAGTGGACTACAGACAATAAGTCTGACTTCCTGTTGGGTGGGGAGATTCTATAACTGGTGGCCGCCATGACCCCAGCCTAGGTTGGAAACAATAGAGTTCAGGCAGCAGGAGGGACGAGAGATTTGGCAGTGTCTCAGGCCCCGATCCAGTCATCCCTGAAACCAGTGTAATCTGGACCCTTGCACTTTCCATGATGACTTGAGTCTTCCAAAACAACAACAATAAAAATTTGTCTGATCTTAATTTCTATTGCTTGAAACAAATAGTGCCTAACACAGAAATGTATGACAGCCACTGCTCTTCTTATGTAATAACTTATAAGTAACATTCATTGAGACTTAGGATGTGCTGGGCACTGTGCAATTGCTTTTAGTGTGTTATCAAATTGAATCATCCTAACATGGCTCGGCACCTGTGGCTCAAGCAGCTAAGGCGCCAGCCACATACATCTAAGGTGGCGGGTTCGAATCCAGCCTGGACCCGCCAAACAACAATAATGGCTGCAACCAAAAAATAGCCAGGCATTGTGGCGGGCGCCTGTGGTCCCAGCTACTTGGGAGGTGGAGGCAGAAGACTGGCTTGAGCCCAGGAGTTGGAGGTTGCTGTGAGCTGTGAAGCCATAGCACTCTACCCAGGGGGTCAGCTTGAGGCTCTGTCTCAAAAAAAAAAAAAAAAAAAAAGAATCATCCTGACAGCCCCCGGAGGCAGGTCCTTTGTCTCCATTGACCAGAAGAAGCTGAGAACAGTGCAGGTATGTTACTATTAATATGTTTGCAGTCTTAGGTTAAAGCTCAATACATGAGAAACTGTTATAGACCTCCCCTCAGCAGGACACCCCCACCTGCTCACTTCCCTCCTTCTATTCCCCTAAGGCTACATCCAACCTTGCCCCCTAGCTGATGTCCACATGCTCTTCTGTCCACATGCTCTTTCTCCCAGCTTTGCATGGTAAACTCCTATTCATCCTTCAAGGCCCATTCAAATGTTTCTCTCTGTTCCTCCCTGAACCCCTCATCCTCAAATGCAGATTATGCCCTTACCTCCTCTGTGTCCTTATTACAGATGCAAAATCTTATAAAATTAGGCCAGATCAGGTTGCTCACAACTGTAATCCTAACACTCAAGGAGGCCCAGACGGGAGAACTGCTTGAGCTCAGGAGTATGAGACCAGCCTTAGACAGAGTGAGACCACTGTCTCTACTGAAAACAGAAATATTAGCTGGCCATTGTGCTCCGTGCCTGTGGTTGCAGCTGCATAGGAGGTGGAGGCAGGAGGATTCCTTCGAACACAGGAATTTGAAGTCTCTGTGAGCTAGGCTGACATGATGGCCTTCTAGGTGGGTAATAGAGTGAGATTCCATCTCAAAAACCAAACAAACAAAGAAACTATAAAATTAAGAGCATAGGCTCTGTTCACGTGAAATTCAAATTCTCAGCTCGGCACCTGTGGCTCAAGCGGCTAAGGTGCCAGCCACATACACCTAAGGTGGCGAGTTCAAATCCAGCCCGGGCCTGCCAAACAACAATAATGGCTGGAACCAAAAAATAGTCGGGTATTGTGGTGGGCGCCTGTGGTCCCAGCTACTTGGGAGGCGGAGGCAGAAGACTCGCTTGAGCCCAGGAGTTGGAGGTGCTGTGAGCAGTGAAGCCATGGCACTCTACCCAGGGGGACAGCTTGAGGCTCTGTCTCAAAAAAAAAAAAAAATTTCAAATTTTCTCTCTGTTGCTTCCTGGCTTGGACAAGGGTCTAAACACATTTTGGGCTTCAGTTTCCTCATCTGTAAAATAGAGTAAACTCGTACTACCTTAATAGGGTTGTTGTAAGGATTAAATGAGTAAAGGCATGCATGTAACAAGTTCTTAAACAGTGCCTGCGATGTAGCAACATAACATAACAGTTAAGTGTTAGCTATTGTTATTATTGATAATTGATTCTATCTTTAAGAATATACGACCACACCTGTTATCCAAGCGCTTTGGGAGCAGAGGTGGGTAGATTGTTTGAGCTTAGGAGTTTGAGACCAGCCTGAGCAAGAGTGAGACCCTGTCTCTACTAAAAATAGAAAATCTAGCGAGGTGTCATGGTGGGTGGCTATAGTCCCAGCTACTTGGAAAACTGAGGCAAGAGTATCACTTAAGCCCAAGAGTTTGAGATTGTTGTGAGTCCCAACACTGTACCCAGGATGACAGAGTGAGACTCTGTCTCAAAAAATAGAAAAGAGGGTGGCGCCTGTGGCTCAGTGGGTAGGGCACCGGCCCCACAAGCAGAGGGTGGTGGGTTTGAACCTGACCCCAGCCAGCTAAAACAGCAGTGGCAACTGCAACAAAAATAGCCGGGTGTTGCAGCGGGCGCCTATAGTCCCAGCTACTCAGGAGGCTGAAGTCAGAGAATCACTTAAACCCAAGATTTTTCTTGTTTGCAGTTTTGGGCCAGGGCTGGGTTTGAGCCACAGGTGCCACCCTAAACCCAAGATTTTGAGGTTGCTGTGAGCTGTGACGCGATAGCACTCTACCAAGGGCAACAGAGTGAGACTCTGTCTCAAATAAGAAGAAGAAGAAGAAGAAGAAAAGAAAAACGAAAGAAAGAAAAGAAAATACCTTATTTTTTAAGCCTCATTTTTTTTTTTTGTAGAGACAGAGTCTCACTTTATCACCCTTGGTAGAGTGCCGTGTAGTCATACAGCTCACAGCAACCTCCAACTCCTGGGCTTAGGCGATTCTCTTGCCTCAGCCTCCTGAGTAGCTGGGACTACAGGTGCCTGCCACAATGCCCAGCTATTTTTTGTTGCAGTTTGGTCAGGGCCAGGTTTGAACCCACCACCCTCATTATACGGGGTTGGCACCCTACTCACTGAGCCACAAGTGCTGCCCCAAGCCTCATATTTTTATAAAGTGGAAATAAAGATAGCCCAGACTTGCAGGAGTGTCATGAGGTTTAGATCAGCTACTGCTTGTTAAGCAGACAGCATATCATCAACACATGGTAAAGAGGAGCTGCTGGGGCCAGCAGGTGATGTCTCCGTCTATTCTGGGACTTTTTTTTTTT
>CAUYTI010026314.1:0-39118 GCA_963575145.1 Galago senegalensis
TTATAGGGGTACAGGTGAATGTTTCTAAGAGTAGAATGTGAACGTTTTAAAGCAATAACTGAGAAAATGACATGAAGGCTGTGTTGACCAGTTTGATGGAAGTAGTTCAGAATGCATGTGAAAACCCCACACTGTACCCCAGAAGTGCATTAATGTACATAGGTAACATTCAATTAAAAAATAAATAAAAAAATAAAAAAAATTTTAAAAAAAGATACTAAGGGACTTAAATCTAAGACATGAAATGATAAAAATCTTAGAAGCAATTTAGTATTTTAAAAATACAGTGTAGGTGTATAGCATGCTATCTTTAGGGAGGCTTGGCATCTTAATAATAAGCTCAAGTGAATGAGTGACTTCGGCCAAATTGTAGGTTCCTGTGATAGATGTGTTAGTGGGGAAAAAAATATGTCCCCAAAGGTGACTTTGAAAGATGGCACAGAGGTTTGAGAGGATGTGTTCTCCACAGTTGAAGACTTTATCCTTATGCCTTATAAAGTGAAAAATTTGTGTCAGGCTCTATAAAGTGATGGGGTTTTGAGCTATACAGAGAAAAAGCAAGTGGCCTTATAACAATTTTTTTTGAACAAACTTAAATAAATTTATTAATCTTTCACATTTTAGTTTCCTAATATGCAAAATAAAGATTCTTATAATACTGTATAGGCTTGTGTGTGAATTGAATGAGATAATGGAGTAGTCTACAAAGTCAAGCCTTCAATAACTGACAAACAAAAACAATGAAATAAAATAAAACCCTTGATTTCTTAGTCTAAGCCGTATTGCTGTATTGGAGATGCAAATGAGGATGTTTTCCTTCTGAGTTAATCACTCCAAGGTTGAAAAAAAATGCTTTAATTATACATAAATAAATGTAATAAATTCATAATCACATATCTAAAACAATCTAAAAATATGGAATGCTTCACGAATTTGCGTGTCATCCTTGTGCAGGGGCCATGCTAATCTTCTCTGTATCGTTCCAATTTTAGTGTATGTGCTGCTGAAGCCAACACGGCCCTATAAGAATTAAAAGAATCATGCATGCAGCCATCCATGGGGTAGGGAACCTGCTTTCCAAACCACATGGAGGATCTTTTCAGATGAAAGGAAAGAAAAACAACAGCTGAAGCAACAAGAAAAGAAACAAAATCAGAGGTTGGAGGTCATCGGAGCAAATCCTTAACACTCCCGGCTTCTGATTTCTGGACTGTGGATTTCCTTTTAATTCAGAAAGGGCAAGAAGAAGGCAGCAATTATTTAACTCCCCTTTCATACAAAAACACATTTATTTCTCCAGCCACCTGCTACTAGCTGATGACACAGGTGCCGTCTGAAATGTGAACTAGTGTCTAAGTTCCTGTGAGGGACCCTCTGCTGCCCTTTAACTTTGAGGCTATCTCCATCCACCCGTCCATTCAATGGATATGTGATGAGCATCTACTAAGTGCCAGGCCATGTTGTAAGCTCTGGCGAGAAAGCAATGAATATGATGACAAAGTCAAAGTTTATTTTCTAGGGGAAACAGACAGTAAGAAAGTTGAATAGGTAAATAATTATAGAATATAATGTCAGGGATAAAAGCTCATTAGAAAAATTAAGCAGTATAGGGAAATAAAGCAATGAAGACACGCATAGCTATTTTAGATAGGATGACCCTGCTGGAGAGGTCGTATCTGAGTTGACATCTGGGTCCAGAGGAGTCAGCTACCGGAATGTCTGGGGGAAAGTGCCCAGGTAGAGAGCTCTGCTATATCTGGCGCCTGGAGGTGGCAACAAGCTTGGCATATTGGGAGTCTAGTGGGTGAGGATAGTAGAAAGCTCTGAAAGGTGAGCGCTGGTTGGAGACGTAGCATCCTGAAGACATCTGTAAGGAACATTTGAAGAGAAGTTAGCTGAAGATTTGGAGCAAGGGACGGACATAACATTACTTATATTTCACAAGTGACCCTGAAAACCCACTTCAGCTAGAGTAATAGGGATTAGATTTCTTCTTCTGCCTGAAAGAACTAAAAGACCAGATGAATTGTATGAAACTATGCTCCAGACATTAGAAATCACAAAACTAAGGATGACTGGGAGATGAAAACCAAGTAAGGTGAGACCTACAATTGCCCAGCTTGCCACCTAGCGAAAGTTTCCAGGTCACAGCACAAGAACAGGGAACCCAGGAAAAAAAGTCTAGTGATCTCAGGAGTGGAGGAGGATCTCAAAGCAGAGTACCAGAGAGAAGAAAGCTGTTCAGACAGAGGAGGCCGGGGCTCTGCAGACGACCCTCCTCCTCCTGCAGTGTTCAGCAGACTGCTGACGAGGGCTTGTGTGTGAGGAAAGCACCCAAACCTGGGGAAAATTGTTCTCCGAAAGAACAAAAGAAAACAGTAACCAGAACTCATGCAGGGCCAGAAATAGTGCCTGTTTCCAGCAGCTAGAAGGGAAAACTTCATAGTTCACAGGACATTAGTCTCACAGCATTTACGGGGGTGGGGGTGGGTTGGAGGTTAAACGTACTAAATGCTGCTGAGATTCTTCTGACAAAGTTTAAAAACAAGATCCAAACTGAGCACCAGAACAAACCTCAAGAATATTTATAAGAATACAGAGATTACATGAATGAATTAAAAAGCAAGGACTTGGGCGGCGCCTATGGCTCAAAGGAGTAGGGCACCAGCTCCATATACCGGAGGTGGCGGGTTCAAACCCAGCCCCAGCCAAAAAACAAACAAACAAACAAATAAACAAAAAACTGTAAAAAGCAAGGACTAACTGTATACTTTAAATGTAAAGATAAAAATAGCCTGAAAATTAAAAGGATGGACAAATATATGCCCTGTAACTAATACAAATACAACTTGAATGATCATATTAATATAAGACAGATTTTATTTTATTTTATTTTATTTTATTTTATTTTATTTTATTTTTGAGACAGAGTGTTACTATGTCTTCCTTGGTAGAGTAACATTGCATCACAGCTCACAGCAACCTTCAACTCTTGGGCTTAAGCGATTCTCTTGCTTCAACCTTCCGAATAGTTGGGACTACAGTTGCCCACCACAATGCCTGGCTATTTTGTTGTTGTTGTTGTCATGTTGCTTAGTAGGCCTGGGCTGGGTTTGAACCCACCAGCTGCAGTACATGTGGCCAACACCCTAACCACTGTGCTATGGGCACCAAGCCAATACAAGACAGATTTTATAGTAAAGAATATTATAAAGAGGATTATTCCATAATGGTAAAAGGGTCAAGTCCTTAAGAAAGTATAACTGTACTCATTATTTATGTACTGGCTAACAGAAACTCAAAATACATGGAGCAAAAAATGAATAGAGTTGCAAAAGATATAAACAGAGTCACAATTATAGACAAATTTCAATACCATTCTCAGTAATCAATAAGTACAGAGACAGAATTCAGTAGGAATCTAGAAGACTTCAATATGATCAAGCAACCTGACCTCGTTGGAATTCATCAACCCCTCTACCAATAGGAGAATACACATTATTGTTAAGAGTACACTGTACTTAAGCTAATCACATGATAATTAGCCTTCAAGGTCACCTTCAAAATTCTATTGTACCTATGCAGCTTGGCCCATGGGCTAGCAAGTCCTCTACTTCCTTCTGCAGTTGACACACTAAGTTCTAATTGGTAGATTGATAGGGTGGTTCCCTCCTCCCCAGGTGTGAGCGATCACCCAGGACAGGATTAGAGTGAGCAGCACTGAGACTGGGCCTGGGGCCCCTGCTCTTGTCCTTTTTCCCCACAAAAGCCAGATTCCTATCTACTACCTAAGACAAATGAAGAAAGTTCTTTAACAATTGACCCTAGCTTCCACCTTAAGAAACTAGAAAAGAAAATCAAATTGAGCTCTGTGTAAGGTGAAAATGAATAATAAAAATCAGAGTGGAAATCAATGAGATAGAAAAGAGAAAAATAATAGAGAGAACTAAGGAAATTAACAACTAGTTTTTTGAGATCGATATAATTGATTAACCTTTACTTTCACCTGACAGACCAGGAAAAATGAAAGAAGACAACAATTCCCAATAATAAGAATGAGAACTATTTCTTTACTACAGGTTATAAAGATATCAAGAAAATAATAAGGGAATATCATCAACAACTCCATAGCAGCCAACTGGACAAATGTGATGGATCAGACCAATTCCTTAAAAGACACAAACACCAAAGCTCATGCAAAAAGAAACAGAAAACCTGAATTGCTCCATAGCTATTAAAGAAATTAAATTTATACTCAAAAACCTTCACACAAAGAAAAGTCCAGAGTCATGTGGCTTCACTAATAAATTCTATTAAATAATTCAGAAACAAATATTTTATACCAATTCCTCCAGAAAATGGAAGAGAAGTGAATACTTTCCAACTTATTCTGTGAAGCTGGCGTTATCCTATTCTTATACCAAAATCAGGAAAAAGATTTAAGAAAGGAAAACAGATAAACATGCCTCATGAATATGGATGTAAAAATTAAACAATTAACAAATAAAATTCAACAGGATATAAAAAGCACAATACATCATGACCCAATGCAGTTTATCTTAGGAATATATTTTTAACAACAGAAAGTAAGCAATGGGATTCATCATTTTAACGGATTATTTAAGAAAAATAATATGATCCTACCCATAGACTCAGAAAAGACTTTGACAAAATCCAATATGCATTTCTGATAAAACCTGTAGCAAACTAGGAACAGAAGGAAACTTCTTCACTCTAATGGCGGGCATCTGAAAAAGGCACAGGTGACCTCTAAGCACTTGCTGCTCTAAGTGTGATCCACCGATGGGCAGCGTTAGCATAATCTGGGAGCTCACTAGAGACAAGAATCTCACACTCACCAGGACCTGCTAACCGGGAAGCAGAATTTTACCATTATCCTCAGGAGATTTCAATACACATCCCAGGTTGAGATCCCACATCCTGTGCTTAGCTGGTCTGGGCCGGGTTCGAACCAGCCAGTCTAGGTGTATGTGACTGGCACCCTACCCACTGAGCTACGGGCACTGCCCTGGCCTTAAGCTTTTTTGTTTTTTTGTTTTTTTGAGACAGTGTCTCACTTTGTCACCCTTGGCAGAGTGCCATGGTGTCATGGCTTACAGCAATCTCAAACTCTTGGGCTTAAGTAATCCTCTTGCCTCAGCCTCCCAAGTAGCTGGGACTACAGGTGCATGCCACAACGCCTAGCTATGTTTTTACAGATGGGGTCTCACTCTTGCTCAGGCTGGTCTCAAACTCCTGAGCTCAGGCAATCCACTCTCCTCTGCCTCCCAGAGTGCTAGGAACACAGGGGGAGCTACTGCACTCCACACAGAGCCAATCTTCTGAACATTTATTATATTCTAATTTGAACATCTGTTTCCCTAGATGTCCATGTATAAAGGAGATACATATATTCCATAGGTTGCTTTTAAAAATAAAGGTAAAACATTAGGTAAGATAATGAGGCAAAATGTTTAGCACAGCATCTGTTGTGTTCTTCCTCTTCTTTTTCTCCTCTTCCTCCTCCTCTTCTACTTCTTTTAGAGACAGAGTCCTGCTCTGTCACCCAGGCTGGAGTGCAGTGGTGTGATCACAGCTCACTGCAGCCTCAAACTCCTGGGCCCAGGCAATCCTCCACCTCAGCCTCCCGGGGAGCTGTGACTATAGGCATGAGCCAACGCACCTGGCTAATCTTTTTTTTTTTTTCTTTAATTTTTGGTAAAGATTACATCTTGCCCAGGCTGGTCTCCGACTCCTTGTCTCAAGCAATTCTTCCACTTTTGCCTCCCAAAATGCTGCAATTACAATTGTGAGCCACTCTACCTGGCCTGCTATGGTTATTTCAAAAAGAATATGATTAAAATAAATGTTTTATCCTCAATAAAATAAAAATTTATACTTAATGAAATGGATTCTTAGAAACTTACCATAAAAAAAGGTATTTGGTCATTTCACTGATGATGAAACTAATCACCAAATTAGTTAAGTCATCTTTCCAAGACTGTGTGCCAGAGAAGTTTCCTGATTTCAGCTGTAATGTGCTTTCTGGAACATTCCAGGCTCTCACCTATTTAATTCCATACTACCACACGGTCATCTGTAAAAAAGGAAAAAACTCATTTTATATTTCTCTTTGTTAACAGATAAAAAAAAGTCAATGATTTTAACAATACAAAAAACTATGTTTTAGGAAAACTTGTCAAAAAGAAAACCTAATAGCGTTTGCTTTAGATGCAGAAAGAAGAGAGTTTCCTTTTTTCTTTGAATACAGAACATACAATCAACAAAAGTTACAATCTCAAAAAAAAAAATAATCTCCCCAATACTATTTAGTATTTTCTACTTTCTACTAGTAACTATGTTCCAATTAAGAGTATCTTTAAATGCAGCAAATTAGTAGAAAATTGAGTTGGAGAAAGGGGTAGGTATTCTAGAATTGAAATCACAGACTGATCACTGCTACTTTGGTCTAGCCAAACTGGGTGATAACCATTTATTTGGCAGAAAAACATGAATATTAAAGTGTTAAGTTGTTTTATATTAATTAGAAATTATAAATAACTCTTCATGGTTATATATTATAACTAACACATTGCTTCACAAAGCCACATAATAATAGTTATAAAATGGTTAACAAATGATTTAGACAACTAAGTACAAAAGAATAAGGAATGAGAAAGGATTGAGTGGTTGTAATTTTGAAAAGAAATGAAGCTCTGATTTTTAAAGTGGTATTCCTGGAGGCTGAGCTCTTTTCTTTAAAACAAACAACAACAAAATATCTCAACCCATTCAAACTAGTTTCCTGTCAATTAAACAATTGAATTACATTTACTGTGTGGTAGAATCAAGTAATGGATTGTACAGAAATCCATGTTTGAACCAGATGAAAAAAAAAATTACTTGTTAAAAACAAAATTTGTTCTGCTTTCGTATCTGTATCATACCCTCTCCCTCTCCTGCTGGCATATTGAAAGGATTTGCCATTTTCTCAAAGGAATATAATCCAAATAAATGGAACACAAAAACCAGTGAACCTTGGCCCTCCAAGAGTACAATTTTAAAAAGACAATAATCAGATCATTACTCTGAAGTAAGAAAGCAAATATCTCACATATGAAGAAAGCTGAAGTGTGAGAAAATTGGAGATGATTTTTATTTTACTTTAAGCAAACCTAAACCCAGAACAGGGATGAAAAGTACAACTGCTACTTTGATCTAAAAGGCTAAGAAAGCATCTAGATAGCAGAGAGTTGGTACAACTGAGAAGGATTTTTTTAACAAGGATGTTTTAATGAGAATTAGACATCAAGTCCTTCTAATTCATCTTGCAAGGAAAAGAGAATGATGCAATCGGACTCAGCATGTTTTTTTAAATTTTTGTTTAAAGTTATAAATTCTAATAAGCAGGGTACATCTTGAGGAATGGTTCAAGATTCTTCCATTTGTATTCTTGGGAAGAACTTCTCTTAAGCAATTGAACCACTGTTGCTTAGGGATAGTTGTCACATATAGGAATGGTTAGGACAACTGCAGTGCTGTGTACTCAGAGAGGTGTGGTATGTGTCAGGGATCTCGGGGCCTACAGGACAGGAAGCAAGTGTCGCATTCCTCGAAGACTCTCCCCTAAACTAAATTAAACTCTCTGTTCTTTCCCTCCAGGTTCTCTCTCACTTCCACATTTTCTTGGTAAGCCACAGAACTGAAAAAAAAAAAAAGGAAAAATAGAGAGGGTGAACTGGATCCAGAGTGCCATTTCAGAGCCCTGGAATATTCTCTTTAACAGAAACGAAACAAAGTTTTAAAAACAAAAATGAGGGAAAAAAGGTCAGACAAAGATTAGAATCATTTCTACTATGAGGAAGCACCCCAAGATGGTCTGAACCTATTTATTCATGTCAGTGTATGAGACACAGTTATGCTCAATTAATATTTTCCAAATACATGAGGCGATGGACATAAATATGCACAAGATACGATACTAGGGGAAGAAAACAAACCTCAGCATAGCAAACAAATATTTCTAGGCAGAAAACAAACTTTATGCTCTGTGGAGGCCTATGCAAATTCAATGCAAATACAATATCATGCATAAATACTTAAGGCCTCCTATTTTATTCTCTTCACTGTGTGTCTTAGAAAAATGCCCTAGAAATCATTGGACAAATAACCATCAGTTGAAAAGGAATGCATTTTATTTCAACTCAGCTCTTTTTGTGAGCTTTAAGAGGGTTCACAGTTTGGTTGAAATAGCTCCCAGACATAAAAAGATAAAGCTTTGCTTAAAAGTCATCAAAGGAACATTATAGAAAGACATGGCTGCAGGGATTATGGCTGATGACAACTTTGTACAAAAAAAAAAAAAAAAAAAAAAAAAAAGTTTAAATAGGGTAAACAAGCCAGACATGGGAGCGGTAGGGTTTTCAGAAAGCCAAGTCTGAGTTTACAGTATTTTCATAACAAATGGCGTTTTTCCTTCTACTTAAATATTACTACCATGAATAACAGCACTAATACTATTGTCTCATGAAGAGGGGAATTATTGATTGAACTCTGATCGTATTACTTTGGAATTTCTTCAAATGCTTCATGAATGCTTCATTTAAAATAAAAAATCTATTAGAGTATGATAGTCACTTTAAATTTTTCCTTAGTATTTTCAGCAGACAAAAAATGCAAAAAGAAAGCAAAACATTTGTTTCCTGTGCACACAGTCACAGAGCTTAGGCATCTCAGCTTTCTGGGCTTCCCCCTACATATACCTGGTATGGATGATTACTGTCTAGGTCAGAGATATCTGCCTATTTAGAGAAATTCCCTTTGTTACTAAGTAAAAGCGAACTGCCAGTTAAGCATTTTCTTCTAAAACTATTAATAATAATAATAAAACCAACCACCGTAGGAAAAAAAAGAGTGAGCGAGAGAAAGAGAGAGGGAGAGAGAACCACGGAGCACACATCCCTCCCGTGGAGGGCTCATCCCCTCCGTTTGTTCCCCCACGATGTGTCTGGGGTCGCAGAGGAAGACAGATACTGCATTGATCAACGTGCGTTTCTCTGATTTGACCCTCCTGTGAGCAATGATGCTGCAAGTCAGTTCTTGCCCAGAAGCAACCTCCTCTCTCTACAAGCGCATAATCCATGAGAAACATCTCCAAGTTCATCTCCGCTCACGTTTATAAAAACACACAGAGGATTGACTGCCCACGTCTCTTGCCGACAAGCAAGCCTTGCAGTTTCTTGGATACCAATATAAAACTGTCCCTCCTGGTGAGTTTTGACATACAGCACAAGTTAAAAGTTAACACACTCCACCCTTCTCCATGTCCCGTCCTTGAGGAGCCCAGTTTAATCCCCACAAAGGGGAGGATAAGAGCTATGATACATGGCCATGGATCTGCTGCCATTGGGAACCAGCTGGCTCACACACGGGCTTGGGTGGGGGTGGGGTCAGCACACATCTAGTGAAATAGCTTTCTCACCTTTTAGCTGATAGGCAACTGAAGTGGCTGATAATTCTTGGTTGTAGCAGGACTGCCTGAGTGGGAATTCCAGCCAACGGAGCTTTGAGACCACTTCATCTAGCTCAGCCTCACGACTTGCAAAGGAGGAAACCAGGCTGTGCAGTGGGTTTTCCCACATTTTCCCTGGTAGTCGATAGCAGAACTGGAATCAGAACTAATGGCCAAGTGAGTGTTATAAAATGACAAATACAGGGCAATCAAATTATGAGACCAACGCAACTTAAACTTGACTGAAGACCACTCCCTGCATGCTGTATGTTCTAAATCGTGTCATTGCTGTCTACAGGAATAGTGCCCTTGGAGTTGTACAGCACAATAGAATGCAGGCGTACAGGCGGCCAATGCTCCTGAACTTAGAAATCAAGGAGAGGGTCTTGAAAGGGAGCTTTGAAAAGAGCTGCCCCTTCCCACCTTGTATGGGGAAGAAATCCTTTTGGTAGTGTGTCTATTTGAAGAATGGCCATGTTATTTAATGTCCCAACTGGGGCCCTTTGGGAGTGAAAGGAGGTACCAGTAATTACCTTGAGATAACAGGAATAATCAGAACTGTCTTAGACAAAACAGGTTGCATTCTCACCCTACTTATTATAAGAACTTCAGCTCTGTGGCCATCCATCCATCCATCCATCTGTAGATCATTTTCTCCTGTTTACAAAACCCTTACATCTGTTTTTATTCTTTTGTTCTTCAATAAACCAAGTCCATTTTTGAGGTTCTTTCCACAGTGCAATGGAGTCGACTTCGTGCTGTACAAATTTTAGGTTTGCTTTTGAGATTTTCAGGGCTGGAAAAGAGAGACCTGTTCTCTCCAGGACCATGTACAGACCACAGCCCCGTCACTGAGGTATATGTAGTTCTTCTAATACCCTTTGCTTTGTTCTCTGTTAAAAATTTGAAGAGAAAACACAAAAAGAAAAGAAAAAAAACCTCTCCCCTTTTGAGCCATTTAGCAAGGTTTGTTTGGCCAGATCGGGAGCACATACTTGGTGACGTGGCTGCAGAGCGGGAGGGCTGCTGGGCTGGCTCCCAAGTGTGCAGAGTGGCAGAGCACTTCCAACCCTTGGCGGGCCAAGCAAGCCGACTGTGTGTTGATGTGGCAGACTGCGTGCCAGTGAGGCCGACTGGGCAAGTACTGCTCTGGGGAAAGCGTCCCGGGACGGCGTATGAGGGAAGTTACATGTGGACTTGAATGAGGATACACCTGGAGATTTATTTTTCAAACCTGGAAAAGACTTTAGAAACCAACAATCCAACCCTTATAAGTTACAAATGAGGAAACTAAAGCCAGCCAAGTGAAGAGATTTGCCTACTAGAGCAGGGTCTGAAGTCAAATATTCTGATTCTTTTTTTCAGGGGCCTCTGAAGCAGTTCACGTGTGTTTTACAACTCCAAGGGCATTCCTCACCTAGGCGACAATGACATCATTTAGAATAGATTCCATCTGAAGGGGCGTGGTCTTCATTCAGTTTTGATTTGTTTCTGTCTTAGAAGTTTGATTACCCTGGATTTGTCAATTTACAACACTGACTTGGCCATTAGTTCGGATTCCAGTTCTGCTACTGCCCTGCTATGTACGAAGCAGTGTCTTGGTCCCCTGCAAGCTGGGAGGCTGAGCTGAGCGAAGTGTTCTCAGAGGTTCCTTCAGCTCCAAGTCCCAGTTAATCTGCTTTTTGGATTTCACCATCCTGATGTTTGAGATTATTTGAAAACATATTACAGGAAAATAAACGCCAAAGCTGTAGGAAACTGGTGGAGAGGCAGATCAAAACAGACTGGGTTTCTGTTCATTTGTTTTAGGGTTTTGTTTCTTTTTCTTCCCTTCTCTAGTCCTCCTTCCTCAGAACCTTTCCTCCCTTCTCTTTATTCTTCATCATTTTCAAAATTGACATTTCTCATTCCTTTCCATTTATGTCTTGACTTCCTCAGCCTAACATTTATTCTTTCAATACAAGAGCACACGAAGTAAAAGCAATATTAATATCAAAGTAGCAGAAAAGAAAGGAAGAAAAGAAATATTGCTTCAAATCTGGTATGCCCAGTTTGCCTTTCTCTAGATGGTCAAATATTCATACAAAGAGTCGTAGGTGCATCATCTCACTAGACCAGTATTCTTCAAACTTTTCTGTGGCACACTTCAATTATGTTGATTAAAAAAAAGAGTAAGAAGAAGAAGAAGAATATATTTATTGTGCTTCGAACTTCATTTGAAAATAATTCAATTAATGATCTTTAGAAATTTTTGTGGCACACCTAAGATCCTCTCACGGCACACCAGTGTGCCATGGCACACAGACTAAAAAATCACTGGACTCGACGCTCACACCTACCAGTGACATATGGTCATCAAGACACACTTAGGGCCTTATAAAGCTCACATACATGGGGGAAAATGCTATCGATGACTGGTAGGAATGTGTTTTTTCTCCCAGGAAGTTGAAAATAAAAAATGACAACAGGCAGCAGAGTGCGAGATAGCCTTGAGACCCTGAGTGTTCTACAGAGACCCAATTCAGATTTGACCTGTGGGAATCAATCTCCTGTGAAGGTCAGAGATAGTCGTGGATCGTAGCCTTTATCCACATCAGCAATTGTTGGGTATCATGAGAAAAGGGGGAAATAGGATACTTCTTAATGTTTAAATACAGCTTTGAGCCAAAAACAGTAACAAAGTGCCCCACACGGGCTACAACAGAAGGGGGGGGCAAAAGATTTTAAATTAATGGTGGTGATGTGGAAAGAATAGCAATGTTACGTTCTTGAATTACGCTTTCCTCCCTTTTCCTGTAAACGTACATGTGCTTTATTGATATTTTGCTGCCGTATTTCTCACCAGGAAACTACCATCCTCCAGTAGTATTTTCACTGAAGTAAAAAAACTAAGTCTTGCACAAGTGTTGAGCAGCCACTGTCTTAACACAAAGAGAGCTTCTTTCATACTTTATGCCCCAGAGTTAGCTTATCGGTGTTCAAGGCTTCTAGGGATACAAAGAAACTCCTGTTTCTCAATGTAGATCAAACGATTTCATTTTTGGAGAAAAGCAGATTGTGTTAATTGTCGTTACTGAGAGGAATGATATCCCTGACTTTGCTCTGTTGGTTCTGAATGCGTAGATTTTCAATTATATGCTGAAAGTATACCTTTCTCCCTTTTTATTATGCTTAGGAGAGCTGAAATGTATAGTAATAAAAAATCTCTTTATTCTTTCACTGGGAAAAAAATGGGCAGCATAAATATGCACAAAAAAATGCTATTCTCTAAATATACCTTAATCTCTGTATTTTCCTCAACTCAGCCCTTTAAAGAAAGATGAAGTCATCCTCTTATCCACCAACCCTAAACATTTGAAAGACTGCCAGAAACTATTGCCAGATCTGAGCAGCACTAAATTCAACTATGGATGTAGAATTCTGATTAATTTGTGTACAAAGTACCAATCTCAACTGAAGAAATGTAGTTGCACACAATGAAAGTAAAAATATATAAACTAGGCTACATCAAAATTATTAACTCCTATGAAAATATAAAACTGTTGGCTCAGCACCTGTGGCTCAAGCGGCTAAGGTGCCAGCCACATACACCTAAGGTGGTGGGTTTGAATCCAGCCCAGGACTGCCAAACAGCAATGACGGCTGCAACCAAAAAATAGCTGGGCGTTGTGGCGGGTGCATGTGGTCCCAGCTACTTGGGAGGCTAAGGCAGAAAACTCGCTTGAGCCCAAGAGTTGGAGGTTGCTGTGAGTTGTGATGCCACAGCACTCTACCCAGGGGGACAGCTTGAGGCTCTGTCTCAAAAAAAAAAAAAAAGAAAATATAAAACTGTTGTGCATTGAAGGATACTATCAGCAGAGTGAGGGCAACCTAGAGTACAGGAGAAAATATTTGTGGCTCATGTATCTGAAAAATGATTCCCATCCAAAATACATAAAGAATCCGCACAACTTAACACCAAAAACATCAAATAATCTACTTAAATTATGGGCCAAGAAATTCAATAGACATTTCTCTAAAAAAAAATTACAAATGGTCAGTATGCATGTGAGAAGATGTTTGATATCACTAATTATTAGGGATGTGCAAATCGAGACAGCAAGAAAATACCACCTCAGGCCCGTCAGAAGATTTTCTGGTTTAAAAAATCAGAAAATCTTCAACCCGAGAAGGCTGGTTGAAAGAAAATCAAAATTATTTGATTTTGATCAAATAATAAAAAATCATAAAAAATAACAAGTGCTGGAGAAGAAAAATTAGAACCCTTGTGAATTATTGATGGGATTGTAAAATGCTGCAGCTGCTATAGAAAACAGAACCGTGGTTCATCAAAGACTTACTAGTAGAATTTATATGATTCAGTAATTCCACATTACATATACACCCAAAGGATTAAAATTAGGACCTCAAAGAAATATTTGCATATCTATGTTCACAATAGCCAGAAGATAACAACCCAAGAATCCATGGACAGATGAATGGGAAATGCAATGTGGTGTACAGAGACAGTGGAATAGTCTTCAGTGGTGAGAAGGAAAAAAATTCTGACACATGTTACCATGGCTCTTGAGGATATTATGCTAAGTGAAATAAGCCAGTCATGAAATTACAAATACTGCATGAATTTGCTTACAAATTAGTCAAATTCATAGAAACAGAAATTAGAGTGGAGACTGCCAAGAGCCAGGGAGAGAGGGGAATGGGAAGTTGGTTAGTGGGCATAGTGTTCCAGTTTTTTAAGATGAAAAGAGTTCAAGATTGGTTGCACAACATTGTGAATATACTTAACACTGCTAAACTGTACACTTACAAAGGGTAAGATTCTAAATTTTGTATTTTGAATATTTTACCACAATTTTTAAAAATCGAGGTGAAGATGATAAATGTGGTTGCAAACTATAACTTTTTAATCTACTACTTAGGCCTTATTTTTTCTTTATATGATATGATTAAAAAGTTACAGACATCATCTGTCTAAGAAATATGTACTCTCACAAATTTCTTGGTTCATTTTTTTTTTTTTTGAGACAGAGTCTCACTCTATTGCCCCTGGCTAGAGTGCTGTGACATTGTAACTCCCAGCAACCTCAGACTTCTAGGCTTAAGCCATCCTTTTGCCTCAGCCTCCCAAGTAGCTAGGACTACAGGCAGCCACCACAACACCTGGCCAGTTTTTCTATTTTTAGTAGAAACGAGGGTCTTACTCTCAGTCAGGCTGATCTCAAACTCTTGAGCTCAGGCAATCCACCAGCCTCAGCCTCCCAGAGTGCTAGGATTATAGACCTGAATTACTGTGTCTGGCCTGTCTGGATCCATTTGGTATATGCTATAAAAGAATCTCTGAGGCTGGGTGATTTATTTGTTCATTTCATTCATGATTCAGCAGGCTATACAAGAAGCATGGAGTCAACACCTGCTCTGGTGAGGACCTTAGGAAGCTTCCCTTCCTGGCAGAAGGTGGTAGTGTATCACTGGGCAAGAGAGAGAAGGGAGGAGCCAGGCTCTTTTTAATACTCAGTCCTTGCGGGAACTAATAGAGTGAGAATTCATTCATTATCCTGAGGACAGCACCAAGACATTTAAGCAGGACCCAAACACTTCCTACCAGGCCCAATAAATGGGGATAAATTTCAACATGAAATTTGGAGGCAACAAATTCCGAATGGTATCAATATTACAGATTAAAATAGGAATAAAGATGAAAGCTCAGTGATAAATATACTAAGAAGTCTCCTTTAATGAGTGGGATAATAAAGGCAGCCAACCTGGTAAATGAAGTGGAAAGTGACCTCTTCACAGAAATGGTGGAGCTACTTTCACAAACATGAATATGTGATCTGGGCAATCAGAGCACCAAACTCAGTGGGGGCTTGCTTAATTTTCTTTCAGATCTTGTATCCTTAAACTGAGCATTCAACAACTTTGTAAAATGCTGGTGAGAATAAGTTGTTTTTATTTGGTATACCTGCCAACACACATTTTAAATAGAAAGTTCTGGTAGCTGGAGACCTTTTGGAAAACATTGTTTATCTACTGTGGTTATTTCTTCCTTTTTGTGACATCTCACCAAAAATGCCAGAGATCTAACAAGTACGTGGGGGGTCATGGCAAGTGAGTCGCGCTCAGTTTCGTTAGCGTGGACCCTTGATTCTGAGCAATGCCTGGGTCACTAGCACATCTTCAGTGTTAGCCATGGTCTGAGAAGATAGACACTGGTACACCCTCCACCCATAAGGAAACCAAATGAAATCTTCAGCTGTCTGCCCCCAGAAGGGTCTCAATGTGGATCCCAGGACCTGCCCCCTTTTGTTTGATGTTTGCTAGAGGTTGGTTGATATACCAAGTCTTGAACTTAGCAAATATTTTCCCTGTACAGGCATCATGAGTATCTATTTAAACGTGTGACTTTCTAAGGCAAATCAAGTAGGAGATGGATTTTAAAATGGATGGATGTACTCAACCAACAAGATAGAATCTGATTCTTCTACTAATTTTGGACATCTAGGAAATGAACTCCAATTGCATACAACAAACCGGTCACAGCTCATTAAAACTGATTTGTCCAATAAACATATTTAAAGTTTTTTGTTCGTTTCAATCTGGGTTTACAAAAAGATGAGATCTCCGGTGCCTCAGCATCTGCCCATGGTAGAGAGGGCTGCCCTTCCGGCACAGGGCTGATGCCGTGAAGAGACCCCCTATGAGCGTGTAGCATAGCTGTGGTGGAGTCTCTGGCTCCTAGGAGAGATTCTCCAATGTGATTATGGTTCTTCTTCACTCATTTGTATTTTTTGGTTCAAAACACTTAAACTTTAGAGTTCCATTGATAAGTTCTGTGTATGTGCCATGTGTTTGTTCACATTCCGGTTAAAATATTATTTGCATCCCAACCAAGGGGAAATACGATGGAGTTTTATTTTATTTAGTTAGAATTTCCTGAGTCCCCCAGGGAATAGAATTAGGGTTGGCAGTTTAAACAATACATCCTGTACAAAAGTCATAGCACAATGAAGGCATCTATAGAGACGGAGTCTGCACACCACAAAGACTACAAACCTCTACCAGGAAGGTCAGCGTGTCTGTACTCAAAGCATCTTCAATGCCCTTCCTGAAATATCTAGTTCTTGTCCTTTGAAGAAAATGTTTGATGAGGTAGCGATGAGCCAGTGTCTCCAGCGATGTGTGAGTCGCCATGGTAAGTGATTCTGTTCTGCCCTTAGGAAACAAGTAATGTATTGTAACCTCGAACAGAAAACTCCAGCTGTCCCTTTACACACAAGTCTTTTTGGCAAATGTTCAGGTTTTTTTTCCCCTTGAATAGTCATAATTCATAGAAAGAACCAGACACACTGATTTCTTATTCTCGACTGACTGTTTCTTTGGGTATTTTATCCCTAATTGCTCCATGAAAACCCACCCCTCCACAATGGTTCACTAGAGGGAACCAGTTTCAGGAACCAGTAAATACAAGATTTCAAAATTGACTTTGGGAGACATGTATAACCTTTATTGCCAATTTTGATTCAAGTAGAGAGGAAAATTGCATAAATCGGTTATTAGGAGCCGCAGGTGTGCTTGGAGGGGGAGAAGGCTTCTTATTCAGGAAGTAGAGATAATCCCGCTTATAAAACTTCCCTAGTTGTAACTTTTTTTTCTCATCCCTTGGGGAAATGCTGTAAGCAGGAAATCACATATGTGCATTCAAAGTGAGGTGATAAGCCAATTTTTACCAGACAAAAATTTCGGGAAATGACTGTGAATTTTGAATTTGTGTTGACTCTTCAAAAATTTCTGATTTATTTGAACTCACTTGTAACCAATTCCTATGATATATGATCGACTCGTTTTGTACGCTGTGTCTTTATACATGCCTATGGATAAACTTCCAAAAAAAAAAATAATGTTGTCCGAATTGGCAGGAAGTCTCTATTTCCTGTCCTGAAGTATGTGTGAGTGAGGAGAACATCTGAGTCGGGACCTTTGTTTTCGCCTCTCCTGAGCTGTGCGTTATGAGTTCACACTGAGACTAGGGGGGCCACGGGAGAGGACAGCTAAGGGGGGCCCGTTCAGGAGCGTCTTCTCCTCTGCACAGTGGACCTGACACGAGTCTAGGTTGGAGGAGCAGATAGTGCTTGGATGACTTCTGTGAGCCAGACCCTCGGCCAGGTGTTCTAGACACAATCCTTATCCCAAAGAGCTTAACATTTCGCAGACAGAGCAAGTTATACACATCTCCCAGACAGACTGTCACATGGGCGCAGGCGTATTTAAGAGCGCAAATAAATGGAGCAGGTGGGACACTCTGTGTGCAGTGGAGGGAGCTGGCCCCAAAGGCTGGGGCGAGGATGAATGAAGGAGGAGATGGAAGAGATGTATTGGCCTCCACAGTGGACCCGGCTTGGATTATCAAAGCACGAATGCCAAGGGAAAAAGCGTGAGCCAAGGAGAAATCATGGTGGCGTTTGGCACTTGTCTCTTCCGGAGCTGGGATGTCAGGCCAACAGTGAGTGCTTTATTACATAGGTGAGAGAGAACCGCTGCAGAGTCCAAGCAGGTTGGTGACACCCATGTGTCTTGTCTGCTATAGTCTAGACTAGATCTCTCTAGCTTCCAGGTCCTTAAGTCTTTACAGAGGTGTGTTTTACACTCTGTACTGTGCCTCCCGGGTCTATTCCCCCAGCAGCGGGGAATGCCGTGGGTACATAGACCTAGCTGTCAGCCCTTTCTGGGAATTGTCAAAGTTAAGTGAGCTGCCCCTTCCTGGGGCAACCCACATCTAAAAACTAGTCAGTGGGGTGGGAATGGGTATAAAGACCTTGCTCCTTTGCTACAATTTGGGAAGTCTCTGAAGGGCTGTCCTGGCTTCAGTGTCACCCACAGAGTCTGCAGAAGTCTTGCAGTAGCTCCTCTGCTGCCTGGTTTCTCTGCTGCCCAATCCTGCTTCTTTCCTTCTTCTTCTGCAAGGGTTGATGGCAAGAGTGCTGCCCGTTAAACCTCCAGTCTCTTAACCTCCATCCCAGAATCTGCTTCCCAGATTCTGCACCAAGGTGATCTTCCCTTGTTCCCACAAGGCACCAATAAACTTTTGGGTAGGTTTCTGGGCAGTTTTTCAGCGACCTTACTACCTCTTGTGGAAAATTAACAGTTATTGAGTAAACACAGTGTTTGAGACACAGAAATAGCAGTGCAGATAGCACATAAAGGAGGAAATGAGCAGTACACTGGGGAGACTCCGGGAAACAAGACCAGTGTGGGGCAGGATGATCAGAAGAGAGCTGAGGAGGACTTTGCAGGAGGAGAGAGTTCAGGAGAGGCCCAGAGGAGAGAGACATGGGGACACCAGCTAGGTATGAGCTGAACTTGGGTGCTTGTGTTTTAGAGACATATTTGAAATGAATAAATCTGTTGGGACTAGAGTGATTATCTTGGAAAAAATAAACAGGTGAGGCTGGAAAAGGTGGAGACATATTGTGGAGAGACATGGGAGGTTTTGAGCCGTCAGGGTCCTGAAAACTGATGTCTTTCAACCCAGTCTCCCAGGAAAGTGCAGTATCTCAGATATTGACCAGTGCACAGTGAGGAGGTCTTTAAAAAACATGCTCAGGGACTAGAAAAGTAACTGGGACACTGGAGTCTCCAGAAAATGTCAGGGGCTTGGAAACAAGAGAAGGTGAGCGTCCCCACAGACTCACCTAAGAAGAAGATTTTTGAAAGGGCTCCTTTCAGCTTGAGGAAGGACACTGTAGCACAAGGACTTTGTCATTTACGCAACTATGAACTTACCACTACTAAGCAGACAAGCTGTGATTCAAACCCAGGTTGCCTGACTCCATAGCCGACATTGATAATATTTCTTTTGCTGGAGAGTTTACAATAATCCTAGTGAAAGGAAAGAGGTAGAAATTCAAAAATAGTTTTTGATTTTTTATTTTACTCCCAGTGACTTATTCTTTTCTTTTATTCTGTATGCATTTGTTCTAATTCCTAGTTCTGTGCGCTCATAGATGTTTTCCTTATTCATAACTTTAGTTTGACATGATGCCTTCTAGCTCTGAGCGTATCGTAAGGTTTCAACTGCCTTGTGGCTCATTTTTCTATGTAGTTTGTTAACTTCAACTTCCATTGCTTATTTCTTAGATTAAATTCTCAAGAGGAAATGCCATTTGGTCTAGGTCACCTTTTAGGAGCAGATAATGTCATAAGTCACTGCCAGGAATTGAATGGCCGTGGGCCATGTGTCTACTCATCATTCAATCAGGTGTAGTTGCTGGGAAGGGTTCAGGAGAGATTAAACATGGCTGACCAGGTATAAGAGACTGTGGGTGTGGAAATTTTTCTTATGAGCTGGGCATGCCAAGCACCATTGTTAGGATGAATCTGAGAGGACAATGCCACCAGGCAACACTTCTCAATACTAAGTAGCAAGTCCTTTCTCTCCTTAAATTCTTCAGGACAGTTGAGAGGTGATGAGCATAAAGTCATTGCTAAGGCTTCTCACTCTCTACCACAATCCCCTTGAAAGAAGGAATTCTGTGATGTCCAAGGAATCTAGCTAGAGTCTTCACAATTAAATACAGCAGACCCTCCATAGTTGACCACCTCCCCACACTGACCACTTTGGAAGTTAATTTCATAGACTGGACATGTGTATCAGTGCAGTAGGCCTAAGTTTATGTTGACCACCTTGACTAAGTCTATGTTGACCACCTTGTATGTGGATGAATATATTACAGTCCCTTGGGTAGTCAGCTTACAAAGTTTCTACTGTATTTGTGTAAATCTGAGGGTGGAAAGATGAAGAAAAAGTTAACCCTCTTTCTTTTGTAAATCTTTTTATCTTGTCAGAAAAGAACAATGATTTCAACATGATTGGACAAATTCCATACTTGAGGTATTAACATTGAACAAAAGCTCAATTGATGCACAAACTTTCTTTAAAAATGGGGGATTGCTGACTCTTTATAACCTTAAGATCCTGTGCAATCTATATTCCTGCCTAAACATCTTATTTTTGCCACCACTGGACCATTTTCAAATTGCTGTTTACTTAACCTACTAATCTAAACCTTGGTGTCAAGCACAATTCACAAACCAGGACTAAAAATACCTCAAGCAGCACAATCTAACCTAAGGTGAGGGAAGAGGCTGTCAATGCTCACAGAAATCACTTTCAAAACGCAGGTGGGGGTGTAGTGAAACTGATTACATGTTAAATAGAAGGTTAACCATATAGCCACAGGACGGGGTCAATCGAAAGCATGTTTTATCGAAACTTCCATGTTTTCTACAGTTTTCATTTATAGTTAAATTCAGCTGGTGATAATTTTTCCTCTGTGATGAAAGGACAATTTTTTTCTTTCATCTGCGATGTCCGGAGACATTTTTGATTGTCACATGTAGGGTGAGGGTGGGTAAGTGCTACTGGTGTCTGGTGGCCTGAGACCTCCCTGCAATGCCTGAGACAGCCTCCAAAACAAAGAAGTATATGGCCCAAAAGTCAAGAGGGCCAGAGTTTAGAAACCTCAAGTGAAGCACAGTGGGAATCTGGTGACGCACCGTGCACTGGCACTTTCGGGACCCCATCGTGGCAGGGATTTTTCTTCATCAAGCTTCTATATGAGCCCTGAGCCTCATTTTTGAGAAGACTTTTCTAAATGAGTCAGAAAACCGTCCTTGAAAATACTGGAAATGATGTGCATTTTGTCTTTGCTATAGATATTCTATACATCTAACAGCATCTTGGGGACCACCAGCAGCCCAGCAGCACCCCTTCCCCTCCTCTGGTGCAGAGATAGACTCAGTTAGTGCTGGGCACATGGCTGTGCAGCCACGTTCCTTATTTCCCACATGTGACATTTCCCAGGGGCTAATCATCAGCCCTAGTATATTGATACCATGTGGAAATACAGGCTCAGTTGCCAGCACTTAAGAATGGCCAGAAATGTGAAATTTTTTATGAATACTCTCAAATTTGAAATATTAGCAAGATATGCAAAATATCTGAATTTCTCTGACTGGTCAATAAATAAATCAGCATGCTGACTCAGTTCTAAGCTATCTGATCATTTTAGTGGACGGGCTGCTGAGGTCTGTAGTGAGGGAAAGGGCTCGATCCAGAGATGGGGAGAGATGGAAAGAAAAAAGTAAGAAATGATTTTTTGTGGGGACAGGGTGGGAAGAAATCAGATTTTGTAAAACCTTTCTAAATTTATTTTCAAGATTTTATTTTAGAGTGATTATCCAAATAATTTATCCTGCCAATGCAATAGGGATGTTTTTAGGAAAACCTTGCTTACAAAAAAATTATAAAATAGCATCACTGTCACACTTCAGACATACTCTGTATAACAGAGCCATAACACTCCTAAAATTTGTGTAGAAAACAAGGCCTTTAAAATAATAACAGTTGGACCTCAAGTACCCAATTTATGTCCCATCAGTGATATATACTCACGTGGCTATTTCCTTATAGGTTTTAGATTTTTGCCTATCTAATAGTCCACAATAGTGTCCCGGTATAGTTTTAATTTCCATTTCTTATTATGACAGGGAATGAGCATATTTTTTCAACTGCTTATCAGCTCACATCACCTGTTTATTTTTCTTATGCCATTTGGATTCCATTTAGAACTGGAATTTGAAGTATCGAGGAGCCCCTTCTCATGGAGACTGGCAGGTGCACCTACAGATTTGGGACAGTTGATTTTTAGCATAATTAAAGCCTTAAGCTAGTTTAGTGATATGTGGAAAATCCAGAAACGTATTGTTCTCTAAAAGCTAATTCGGCCTAGAGGATTGTTTGCTCTTCTGGTCACTGTGTCAAGTGTAAAGTGTAATCATACCTGTTCAGATATTAACAAAGTCATGTGAGGGATTTAAAGAGGGCTTGGGGTAGGGTGATGAACATATATTTACTTTTACTCAATTTTCAATTGTTTTCTAGATGATGTTCTGTCTTCAATATTTCTGGAAATTGAATCTCTTACTTTATATTACCTATTAGTTAGTTCCAGAAAATTTTCATTGAAAAATTTCAATGAAAAGCAATGATACTCATGTTAACTATGAAATGTTAGTGTCTATAAAGTACTTTGTAACAGAAAAGAATTTTAAAATTATAAAGGATAAGCTAGGAGTTAGATAAAAGTCACAGATAATTATCTCTCAATAGTAAATTTTGGTAATCATCATATTTGCAACATGTTATCCATTTAAAAGGTAATAATTAATTGTAGCCCTCAGACTTCCTTCTTCCCCACCAACTCACCGAAGTGTAGGATTGGGAAAGTTTCCTCAATTCTGTTGTTCATCCTCTCCTCCTCTTTCTCTCCCTTCCCCAACCCAGCCTTGGATTGCTCAATTCTTAACTTTGAAGACAGAAAACTATCTACTCCTGATTCTCCGTCCTCTACCTGCCCATAAAATATTAATAAATAACAATGAAAGAGAGAGGTAAAGTACCAGAGGAGCTAGACATTATGCAGCTATCAGAAAAAAGTTTTTCTTATGAAAGTTTTCTTGAGAAAGTTTTTTTCTTAAAAAGTTTTCTATGCAGAAAACCCCTGGGGCAGAAACACAGGATGATGTCAGAAAAAAAAAAAAACCCCAGGAATATTTGTATTAATTACCTCCAAGTTTGTAATCCTACCTCGGGGACAACAGGTGCTGTATGTCCAGGTGGAAGCCCTCACTTCATTCCTGGGAGCGTCAGGTGCCAGGCAGCATGTTCTGCCCACGCATCAGACACTCTCCTTGGGTTGTGGTGCTGGCTGAGGCCTGTGGGCAGGAAGATAGACCTTGTCTCAAAATTTATGCTGATTCCAGCCAAGATTAATCACTGCCCTTTCCAGGGTAGAAAAGGCTCAATGGAAACAACTTGTCATTTGATGCTTTATGTCCATTGATTTCAACATCTGCTGAATCCTGTGTGCCATAGACTGTGAAATATCTTAGCATTATTCTTTCTGCAGAATGCATAAGTGAGCAAATGACCTTTAGAGCGGGTTGGGAGAATTAGTACTTTATCTAATTACCACAATGTGTTGAGGACCTGGCATCACCTATGGTTGGTAAGCTTTGGCCTTAAACATGGGCTCAGTCTAAGGACCCCTAACTTTTTACTGGACAGCTGCCCTTGAGCCATCCAATCCTACCTATTAGCCTCTATTTCTTTTTATTATGTTAGGCCTGGTGGACCTAGGCTAAGACAGAAAGGTGTCAGGCCTAGGCTATAATGGAAAAATAACAGTTAACTCCTGGCAAATTTCCAGACTGCAAGCGTTCATGAAAAAAATGAATTAAGTCTAGTTCACTTTCAAGATAGATGGGAAAGTACTAACTAATTTCTTACTTCTAATTCAGTCCAAATTTCTTGCTTGGCTATCTCCCTGGGAAACAGACTGGGAGATACCACCTGTTCCCAGACTGACTTTTAAACAATACCAGGTGGGGAGAGTACTGAAACTAAGATGTATGAGGGTGGGAAATACTGAAACTAAGATATATGAGGGTGGGAAATACTGAAACTGAGATGTATGGGGGAAAATATTAACACAAAAATGTATGACAGATGACTAACTAACTGCAAAATTCTGCTTCTGTACAATGCTTGCTTGCTACCCTAGAGCTGGGCGGCAAATCCTTCACCAGTTGAGGCTTGAGATGACCACAAGCGTCAGTTGGCACCTTGATAACAGCCTGAAATCCAGAATCCAAGCCCACAGAAACTGTGAGATGATAAATATTGTTTAAAGCCCCCCAAAATAATAATAATACCAGATACACCTAGACAGCCTGCATGCCAACTAGGATGCAGATCAAGCCTTAAAAACCCAACCCCTTAAGCATTTGGGGCTGGTCTCAGGAACCCCATGTTGGGACACTGAGGCAGTCACCGGCCAGCTCTTCAATAGAAGGCCTCCTCCTTCAATTTCACTTGTTTGGCAGTGTGGTCTTTGTGAAACTCCTGGGCACAATAATTATATAGATTAATACTTTTGTTGTCTGTCCTTTCATCTTGCTGCTGGAGATGCCGTGTTCCATAAACTGTCTCTTCCGCCCCACTAGCCTTACCTGCCACTCCCTTTATCATGCACTGGCACCACTTTCCTTCTAAGAGTTTAGAGTCTCTCCAAACTCGGAATATTTGGGGATCCCCTTACCACATTCCTAAGAGGGAACCCAGTTATCTAATAGCATCTCCTCCCACATATCCTGGGGACAATCCCTGAGGAACTTCTCAACCATCCTGGTGTCCTCATTTCACAAGCTCATTCCTTTTTGGTAATGGACTGTCCTCTGAGCCCTCCCAGCTCTGTAGTTTCAGGGTCCATGTTTCATCTGAACATCCAGAATTATCTGAAAAATAAATGCTAAATGCTTAGTGCCCTTCTTAATAACCTGTAATTAGAAAGTTCTAATTTAGTACAAATAAACAATAAAAAAAGAATTCCAAATATGTAAATAAACTTCTATCAAGGACAAAAGGTCAAGTACAATACCCATATCCTATTATTCTAAAACCAGTAGCATTAGTAATTTAAAAATCATTATTGTTTTAAACCATTTTATTTTATACTAATTTGTATTACAAGAAGCTTAAAAGATTACACCGAAATTTTGATGCTCTTCTCTGGGTGCTGGGATTAGGCATGACTTTCTTTTCTCTTACTGTATTTACTACAAAGTTAGCCAAAACTTCCACTGTAAATATTAACCTTACCTTAATTTTTTATTTAATTTTTTTTACTTACAATTACGTCAAATGTCTATTTTTTCACTAAAATCAATATCCATGGAAATTCCACAAATGTGAAATAAGTTCTGAATGTGTTTCTCCAGCATTTTGATATCAGAATTGTCCTTATCCATCCATCTGCCAGGCGTCTTTATCACAGGCTGTTTCTCACAGGTCTTCCATTCAGGTCTCTATTCAGTTTTTAAATCAATGTTTCAAGTTCTTTGTTAATAAAAGACATAACTAAAATGTATGCAACCATAAAGTGAACTAGGAGCTCTGCTAGTTTAGGCCTTTTGTGTGTTATTTTAGCAGATGAGAAAATCAAGATCTAGGAAGCCGCTTTGTCTTACCCAGGGTGATGCAAACTTGAGGACCTGAGGAGCGAAGCCGCAGTTTGACTGTGTGATTCCCGAACTTAATCTCTCGGCCTCTCCTTCTCAGCACAGCCTCTCGGTTCTAAAAAACTAGGATGGTGGTTTACCTCGGTTTTTTTGGAACTGGATGCTGCTTTCTTTTAAACCAAACCAATTCCTTTCTCACTGTTGGATGATTTAGAGATCTGCAGAGGGGGCGGGTGTTGTGTCAATTTTTCAGTGTGGTGGGAACTGTTCATAAAAGATTAGCCAGGCAGGAGGATAGAGTGAGGACACTATTTTTTCTGCCTTCCAGTAGTCCAGCCCTAAAGGGATAGTTTTGTGGTTTTGTTTTTGTTTTTGTTTTTGAGACAGAGTCTCACTTTGTCACCCTGGGTAGAGTGCTGTGGCATCATAGATCACAGCAACCTCAAACTCTTGAGCTCAAGCAATTCTCTTGCCTCAACTTCCAGAGTAGCTGGGACTATAGGCACCTGCCACAATGCCCAGCTAGTTTTTCTATTTTTGATAGACCTGGGGTCTTAGGGTCTCCCTCTTGCTCAGGCTGGTCTCCAACTCCTGAGCTCAAGCAATCCACTGGTCTCAGCCTCCCAGAGTGCTGGGATTACAGGCGTTGAGCCATTCTGTCCAGCTGATACTTTATCATTGTTTTGCTTGATGGGTGGGCTTAGTACCTAGACCCTCACACTCAAAGTCAACCAGAATATACCCTAGTGATATCCAAAAAGACATTACCTTTGGGAGACCTGCCATTTAGGAAAAAATGTTTAACTGTTCCCTTTATCACATAGCAAATTAGAAGGCTGAGGTCACTGAAGAACGTGTTCACTCTCAGCATGTTCATAAGATGCACAGTTCATAAATGAAGGTATATTTTGTGATGAGACTGGATTAGTTTGATCAGTATTGTGGCTTCTCATTTTTTAAGTAACATCATCAGTCTTGCAAAATGCTAGGTCCCTCTGCTACCCTTGTCTTGATGTGTACCAGCTGGAGGAAATGACACGACCAGGTAGGCTGGTGCTCTAAAGTCCCACAGCATCTGCAGCACCCCCGCCAGACGCTCCCCATTCTATCTCCACTCAGATATCATCCCCCCACAACATATCTATCTTAAGTCACCTCTATATTCACGCAAAACAAAACCCAAGATTTTTACTGTGATCTCTCCCCTCCCTGGCCTGGCTGATCTTCTATGATACCCCCTCACCTTCTATGACGCTTGCTGATATTTGGCCATTACTCCGAGAAAACCCCACGCATCCTTACAATTTAGGACTGCTCACAAGCTAATTCTGCACCTCCAACTCCATTCTCTTGATGGCTCCATGGCTGGCTTCCTTTGTGACTTCACTCAGACCTCCACACAAATGTTACAGTTTCAAAGAGACCTTTTCTGACTCCTGAGTTTAAAATAGTATCACTCTATCCCACCATCATTCTCTTTTCCCTTTATCCTGTTTAACTTTCTTCACTAAAACTAGCACTTATCACCAAATGATACAGTTTATTCCTTACAGTTTTTGCTTGTTTGTTTCTTTGATTAGAATGTAAGGTCTAGGGCGGCGTCTGTGGCTCAAAGGAGTAGGGGGTTGCCCCATATACCAGAGGTGGCAGGTTCAAAACCCAGCCCTGGCCAAAAACTGCAAAAATTAAAAAAAAAGCAAGGCCTATGAGAAAACAGTTTTATTTTGTTTACACATTAGTTTATGGTACCAATGTTTACAATGGTGTTTGGCAGATATTCTTCCAGAATAAACATTTTTTGGAGAAGCATTTTGGGAAGCTGAGCGGGAGGATCACTTGAGCAGGACTTTGAGGTTGCTGTGAACTGTGGTTGCAACCAGTGCACTCTAGCCTGGGTGACAGAGTGAAATTCATTCTCAAAAAAGATAAAAAAAGAGAGAGAAGAAAGTTCTCTAGCTCCACTCCACACTATTCATACTCTCTGGAAACAGGGGCTAAGAGACTAGTATTTCATAAAGCCCTGGAGGTGAGTTTTATGCACTCTTAAGTTTGGGAAGTATGAGATGACCTGAAAGGAATAGAGGGCCACATAATTAACTTGCTTTTTCCCTAGGACAAAGTGTAAACTCTCACCTAGCTTCTAAACCCTGCAAGCTCCAGCCCGTGCCCACCTGCCCAGATACCCCCATCACTAGCCTCCTTTTATTTGAGTTCCAGTTTGCTCAGCTTTTAAAGTGCTTTCAGTGAACAAAGTTCTCTTCTGCTTCATTTTCCACAGTCATTCTTTTTGCCTGTGACTTCCTCCCCTCCTTGGCACTGCCTTCCCCTGGCTCTGTCTTGTACATCATTCAAGTTGTTACATGCCCCCGTGGTGTCCTCGGCAGCTTTCTGTACATGCCCTTAACCCAAGAATTCAGTGTGTCTGGTGTGTACTGTGTTCAGTGGATGGTTAACTAGACTGCATGCTTCAGCCACCAGACTGAAGGCTCCAGATGCTCATGGTTTGTACTTACCATTTTGTCTGTAATGTAGAGCCCCCAAGTAGTCACCCATTCACATTTGTTAAATAAATAAATGAATACAGAACAGGGAACATATTGTTCTTTCTGATCAAAACAGTGTCATAAGTGATGGTTAGGGATTGGGTCAAGGGTATATCAGTTGCAGTCGGGTCATGTGGCAACTGAACTGTTGGGCTCATCTGGATACATAACCACTTGGGGAATTAGCATCAATCTCAAACACATGATTTACACGTTGCCTTTGAGAAGATTTCCAACTGGTGAATTCGACACTGCCCATAATGAGAAGGAGCAATGCAAAGCAAGGGGGCGGGGAAACAGTTCCTAAGGAAAAGACCTGCGGAAGATTCAGCAAACTACAAGCATGAGGTTTCAGAGCAAAATGGTAGAAGATCATTTAAAAAGCTAAAAAAAACAGACTGGGTAGCGCCAGAGGGCAGACTGTGGAGACACAAAAAAGCCTACAACTCGGAAAGTTGTCATGACTCTGATCTAGGAACGGAGAGGAAGTTACTCTGCCTGGAAGGGCCCACGTGGCTAGTTTATCACATGACCCAGGGCTCTACCCTGAGAAGTGATTGTGAACGAACCTTCCCGTGTGTTACCTTAACCTCCTCTTTCATGTTTCCACCCCAATAAAAGGAACCAAGGTGCTTTCTCTCTTTCTATCCCAATTTCCCCATGCACTCCACAAAGCAGAGGCTGTGATGCCAAGTTGCTGGAATGATGAGCTGATCGTGTCAAATTAGAAGTTTACCCACATTGATCCAGAGCTTCAAATCTTAAAACAAAAACTCTCAATTAGAATTCAAATTCTCTCTTTCTCTTCTAACACTTTGATACTCTGCCGTGATTTTTCGACAGTCCAGCTGTTTGGAGCTTCTCTTTTTCTCATACAGATTAAAAGTTCCTAACAATCAGGGACTTTATTTTATGCATTTTAAACATAATGTTTTACTGAGACCAGCTTGTTGTGATCATATAGCAGAAATGTAAAAACTAGTCAATAATATTAATTGAACATATTGCAATAAGGTCAAACCATTTGGGGATGTAGAGATTTGAGTCTACAACAATCCTATTTAATTATGTTCCATCAAGGTCCTGGAGTTTGGTCACGGAGTTGAGTGAATAACAAAGGATTATTGTGTTCGTGTACTGCAAGTTATGGGAAAGATCATAAATTATCTTGATGACTCATTTCCTCTGTCACTCTAGGACTCCCAATATTGGACGTCCTAGACCACATTGTTGCTTTTCTTTAAACTTGTGAGATAAATGGGTGGAAAAAATCTGAAGTTAAGTTATTCAACGAGTGTAATTTAATGCTTATGCAAAACTTAAACTGCGTTAATAACCAATTGATCCCAAAGCCCAAACTTAAAGTGGACTCAGTTTTCTTAGTGCCATCTTGTAGAGTGGCTTGTGACCCCAGGAGGTTGTTGATTTCATCTTAAGTTGTGCAGAATATTTCCCATACATACACTGAGTAGACCACGGTAGACAAAGGCCCCCTGTTCCTAAGGCCACGATTGAGAAGAAAGTAGAAGGGAACAGTCTCTTTAATTTCTCATTGATTTCCACTATCGGATTCTCTGAAATGCTAATCAAAACCTTAGAAGTTTGTGTCACGTCTACCTTCCTCGCTGCCTATCCCTACACCTAATTCATCCATGAAATATTTTCATACCTTTGTACATTCATTGGCCATAAGTGGCTTCATTTTTCCCTTTGGCTTTTTGCTTACATGCATGTATTTTAAATGTTCCTTTAAATATTTACGACAATCCTAAACAAGATAAATGCCAAATAAATATTTAAGAATGATCACCCGTAAACTTCTCTGGGAAATTTGCTTATGGATTACTGCTTGGTGGCTGCTAATTGCTTCATTTCCTTGCCTTTGTTCTCACTCCAGAATCCTCTGGCTTCTGCTGCATTTCATTGTTCTCTCATTTGTCATGTTTGCACGTTGGCCAGGCTAATTAACTACAGCCTTGTAAGTCGCAAGGATATTAATTTTGTGCAATGCTCTGCACCATACTTCACTTGATAGTATACATTTATGCATAACATTTTTCTTCCTATGTATTTTCTCACAATTCCTCCTTTGAAGAGAGGAAAGAGACAGCAAACTAAAGGCCTTAAACTACGGCTAGCTCACCTCCCTTGCAAAGGTTGTCTTGGATTTTATGTCTTTCATGGCTGACATTTTGGACATCATGTTTTTCATCAGCAAGTCTGCTTTTTATTGCTCGTGTGAGTTTCCTGTTTTCCCTGTCCTCAGTCTCCACACCTTGCTTCTGGACTCCCCTCCACTGATGGATTTACAGAAGGGTCTGTTGTTAACAGGGCAATAACCACGGCCTCCTTCAGCTACCGCCTGTCAGCGCTCCCGCCCAAGCGCCAGGCAACTTCCAGTCTCCACTGTGGTTCTGTTCTCCAAAGCTCTGCATCTGTCCATGTGTGGGACAAAGGGCTGAGAGACAGAGATGCCTGTCTCGATTTCCAAAAGGAGTAGGGAAAGTTTTAAAGAGACGAAAACCTGTTTGCTGTTTGTTCAGGTCATTCTTTCCATTCCGTATTCCCCCACTCTCAGCTTTACACTTCTGCACCCACAGGAAGGGCAGCGACTCCTCTGTTATGCTCCCTCCTCTGTCACCACATGGGGACACCCTCAGTTCCCAGTTACCTCAGGGGACCCTGAAATTCACTTCTTGCCATGATGATTTAGCAAAAATGAAAGCAAATGAAATTTCCACATAGAGATCTCCTTGAATTTGGAAACCAAGGAAATATTTTTTTTGCTGTTGCTACAGATAAACTAAAGAGAACCCTACTCAGAATAACCAGAGCTCTCTGAACAATGTGGTAGAGTGTCTTGTAACAAATTTCCTTTGGGGAGCTAAGTCTAAGGATTTGAGACTGCCCTTCAGATCCTCCCCTTTGTCAAGTTTAATAGCTGAGGGCTGATGTGTGAGGTTTTGTAAATAAGCTTGGTATCAATACTTCGGGGTATTGGTGTTGGCTCAAATTCTGAATTCTCTGAGCTCTGGTTCCTTGTACATTTCTCCTTTTCACTACGGCTACGGACTAATTCAATAACACGACTTGATCTTATTCTGTCTGCATCTCTCTCTTTTCTTTCTCATTCTCTCTCTCAAGAGGACTTAAGTAATTAATTAAGAAAATAGTGTGCTATAAATGCCCCTTGTCATTGACAGTATTCGGGCTTAGAAAAGGATATCCAAAGTGAAGGCCTCAGAAGCATCCTCAAAGCAGAGTTCCGTGCTGACCTCTCTGCCCTCCTATCTCCCTGCCTCATTCTCGCCCAAGGCAAACCATAGAAACTAGAATTCCTCTCCCCCTGGGCAGGTCACAGAAACAAGCACTCCTTGTCCCAAAGCCAGTCATAAAGCCTAAAAATACTACTCTAAAAATATTACACTAACAGGCTTGGCTGAATTCCTTCCCCCAATCTATTACTATTAGATTATACCCTTTTGTCTGATTATGCTTCTCTAGGGCTGTCCCCTGCTTAAAAGAACACACGTGTACACACGGCTAGTTTACCTTCAGCCTTTCCGTCTTCAATCTGAAAAGTCTCATCCAAAACTGTGATCAAATCAATTCCTTCTGGCTTTTCTCCTATTAATCTGTCTATTGTCAATTCATTGCAGCAGACTGATGCTCAAACCTTCAGAGGGAAAGTTTTAACTTCCAGACAATAGTTTCCCTTCAGCCACTTGTGGTGAATCTTTGTGAAGTAAAGATTAGGATGTGTTTAAATAGTAAATCATTACTTTTCATCAGTGAGGACATCACTTATTTGTTAAATACCCCTGAAGGCAAACATTCTCAAGCCACCAGCTGCAGTTCTCTTTAGTCTTGAAATTAAAGAGAAGATGGGTGCCTCAGAGAATCCTGTAGTAATTCAAAGGGGCTCTTTCAGATATACAGGGTATCCATAAAGTTCCCATGCAATTTACTACGTTAAACTATTTTAAATTGCACACGAACTTTCTATCCTCTCTGTATTTGCTAACCATGTTTAAAGATCAGCCACGGATCTCACCACTTCTTCACGTAAGAAGAAGTTTTTCAAAAATGGGATTAGCTACCAAAAATTAGGATAACCTCTGGGAATTACAATCTAGATCTATTATGGAGTCTTAAATACTTCATAGCCATCTGTTTATTATTGTATACATAAGATTTTTTTTTTTAACCAGTGTTTTAGGTTTTGATTTTTCTCACCAGTTGCTTGGTTTTTCTGAAGGCAATGCATACTTTATATCCTCTGAAAAAGCCGGAATAGGCTTTTGAATCTATAATGGTTTTTCCAAAAAAAAAAAAAAAAAGTGCAAGGAGAAATAGGTTAAATCTAGGATTAAAGCTTGGTAATAACAGAAGATAGACTTAGAAAAGACTTTAAAGACCATGCAGACTAATGACCTTCATGGAACAACACATTCTAGGCAAAGATAAATAACCATGGGCAAAAATGCCGAATGGTATATTCCCATAATGGTTAGGAGGCAATATTAGGAGATAACTGTTCAACACTATCTGACAGATTTCTTGCTATTTGAACCTTCTAGACAAGCTAGATCACAGTTAAAATGCCATGTCCGGATTTTAATATAATATTGTCACTATGGTCTGGCTAGGGCAGAATATAAACTGACTAATAAACAAATGACCTTTTGTTAACTTACTCCACATTATGTTAGAGTTTTTACTAGCCAAACATATTACTAATTCTTAGTGAGCTAATGACAAACTCACAGATTTTTTTCTCACATGAATTCAAAGAAATCCCGCTTCCTTTAGTCTCTTCCTATATAATTGATTTCTAAATCCTAAATGTAAATCTTCGTATTTTTTGCCAACAAATATTTATTAATGATCCCAGTGTCAAGATAATTCTTCATCTTGAATTTTTTGCATTGACATTGATTGTATTAAATATGCCTTTTAGCTTTGCGTCATTTTAGGTGGGAAGGAGGAAAGAAGCCTTCCTCCTGTCATCCACATCGTCCTCTACATCTTCTCAATTACTAATAGAAGTTGAATGGAACTGAATCTATTCAACCTGCTGGAGTCTTACCAGAGGAGGGAAAAAAAATTTTTATCACTCTTCTCCAGAAAGCAAATTTGCTAAAACCAACCTATCATTTTTAATAAAATGTTTTTGCATTAACTTCCAAAAATAATTCTTTATTTACAATTCAAAAGAACGTTAAAACATAAGAACATAGCAGTGATGTGAACAAGTCTTTCTGAGTGGTTTTTTAAGTCATCTGTAGGCTGGAGAAAAAAAAAAGAATTCAAATAGGACCTCCTACCTGCTCTGGGTTAATCAATAACCTTTGGTTTTGCAAAAAAACATCTGGTGCTGTTAAGAGTGAATTGAAATACATTAGAAATGGCATTACAAGGCAATGGCAAGGCTGCAAACCAGAGGTTACCGTCTGCTGCTTCCCTGAGCACCAGGGGCACCGTTTGGTTCCTTTGAAAGCCTTTCACATCTGGCTAGTACTGAATGAGTCGACTGTCAAAGCGCGGCTGCTGGGGTACCTGGTTTCTTACGAATTAATTACACGTTCAGAACAGAGGACTTAGGGGTGTCTGGGGACCCATGGTAGAGTTCACACAGCTTCTTTTAAACAAAGGAGGCTCTGTCTTACCCTACGTTTGTATTCTTAACAAGGAAGTGAGTTTGATCATGGGTCACATTAGAAATCCCTTATTTAACAGAGCCGGTGGTGATTGCATCAGTGTTTTTCTAAATGGCATCTTGTGTGTTGGCCATAATGGAAGTTAGCTTTGTCCTATTTGGCTTTTAAACATAGTTCTTATCCCTGACTAGCCTGAAAGAGAGTAGAGAAAATGGTAACATGTGTTTCCAGGGATTAGGCTGTGTATATGCTTCTGTGTGTGTGTGTGTGTGTGTGTGTGTGTTTAACCGCAAGAAGTATAAGAAGGGCAGAAGTGTTCCCAAGGCAGGAGAGTGGAGGCAAACTACCCGGGTTCAGAAGTCAAAGACTGTGCTTGCACTGTTCTGGCCAAGAATTTATGCTTGAAATGTTTGGAGGAGTTTGTGCTGTCTGGGGGACAACTTTACCTGACAGTGGAATGCTCTGATCACAGCACATCTCAGAGGTTCTACCTCAGGACTTCAGTCCCAGAAATCTAGAATTTTAAAAATGATTCATATTATCTTTCAGAACCTGTATCTTTGAAAACAATGGCCCTTTGTTCAAGTCTCTTTCTCAAGAGAATTTAAAGTAGCAAAGCCACAAAAGAAAGTCAACACTAGTAGGTTTTGAAGCCTTTATGATTTGAGACAGAATTAGATAGTATTGCTTGTAAATTCCAGCATCGTGAGCTCTGTCTCATCTATATCCATGCTTGTACTGTGCATAAAGTTTAAAAGCACAAAGGAAAGGAACATCAAAAAATATGACCAAAGAAATAAAGTTGACTCTTGAACAACACAGGGGTTAGTGGCACCAATGCCCAGCAGAGTGGAAAATCTGAGTATAAACTTTTAACCCCCCCCCCGAGAACTGAGCTACTAATAGCCTACTGTGGAGTAGAAGGCTTATCAATAACATACGCAATTGATTGATGCATGCATTTTGTATGTTACACATATTATATGCTGATTCCTATAATAAAGTAAAAAGAAAAGAAAATGTTATTACAAAAATCATTTACTATTCATTAAGTGGAAGAGGGACCTCACAAAGCCCTTCACCTTGTTGTTGTTGCCTTGTGCAGGTTGAGGAAGAGGTGGAAGAGGAGTGGTTGGTCTTGCTGTCTCAGAGGAGACAGGGGAAGAAAAGCCACATATTAAGGGAATCTGTCCATTCCAAAGATGTGTTGTTCAAGGGCCAACTGTGCATGCAATAAGCAGAGACAAGTAACATGTCAGCTATAAGTAGTTGGCCACATGAGGCCACTGAGTCCTGAAGGTGCTCACCACTCACCCCGAGCGCTTCAGGCGCCAAGATTAGATGAAAGAACTTTCTCCTCTCCCCACTGTCAGAGAAGAAAAACATCCAAAGGCAGAGAATTATTAGAGAGGAACAGATGGAAGACATGAAATGCTGGAAGGAAACCTTGCACCTTGCATCTTGAAACACCTTCCTTTGGCCAAGTTAATAATGCTGGCTAAGTTCTTTGTAGAAGTAAACTTGCATGCAGTTTACCCAGGCATTATGAATCACAAGGAGAGGAAAGATGTTTCTCCAGACTTTGCTGCTCTGTCTATACTCCTCCTTCTTGCTGAGACCAACAAAACCCTCTAACTTCTAAAGGTCTTTTGTAGATTCTGTTAGCCACACATTAGTGAGAAGATCAACAACAGTACAAAACAGAAGCTCAGGGATGGGTCTGTTTTCTGTTTTTTTCTTGTGCATGATGCTGCGTTATTTGTGCAGCTGAGTAGTCTGAGTCCACAAATGGGGAGCCCTGCCAAGGGATGGAGATGAATTAAAAGGCTTTTCCATTACTAAAGTCTAGAGTTCTAAATTGACTTGGGAGTGGAATGAATCTAAGTAACTTGAAAAAACAACAACAACAAAAAAAGTAAAAGGAGTGGCTTTTATGTGTAATTACTACTTTTTAATTTTGTGTGACTTCCCAAGTAAATAAACAAGTTCATTTCAGCCACTAAGCCTGTGCTGTACAGCTTAGTGTCCACTTCTCTTGGGGTCATGTTACTTCAGTTACCTAATCTGAGATTTCCCTTTGCCCAAGGATCCTAAAAGCATTCTTGGTTACACCTCAAAATCTAGTGAACTGGCATTTTATTTTCAATTGCAGAGCAAAACTGATTACATGAAACTGAGAAAGGTGATAGGTAAATGTTGAGAGAGTGGTGCAATTTCTAATACGGAATAAATTCTTATGAAGACAAATTTTCATTTCCAGATTGAAGCAGGTATTTAGAATAAAATACAAGGAAGATGTTTCTGGAATTTATTAGATTGATCAAATTATAGGCTAATAAAGAATTTATGACTAATACCTCAAAGACAAATACAGCAACAATGAAAATAAATAAACGGGACTTGATTAAATTTAAAAGCTTCTGCACAGCAAAGGAAATAATCAAGAGAGTGCATAGGCAACCTACAGAATGGGAGAAGATGTTTACAACTACACCTCTGACAAAGGTCTAAGACCTAGAAGCTCCAAAGAAAAATCAGCAAGAAAAAAAACAAAAAGTGGGAAGAGATAAACAGGTTTTTGAAAGAAGATAGACAAAGGGCAACAAACATGAAAAATTACTCAGCATCACTAATCATCAGGGAGATGCAAATTAAAAATGCAATCAGATACCACTCTATCCTAATCAGAATGAGCATTATTGAAAAGTTGAAAAACAAAAGATGCTGGCATGGTTGCCAAGAGAAAGAAGCACTTAGACACTGTTGGTGGGACTGCAAATTAGAACAAACTCTATGGAAAACAGTATGGAGGCTCCTCAAAGAAATAAATGGAGACTTACCATTCGATCCAGCCATCCGACTGCTGGGTCTCTAAAACAAACTAAGACATTTTTATAAAACAAAACACATGCACCTGGATGTTTATCACAGCACAATTCACAATTACAAAGATGTTGAATCAACCTAAGTGCCCATCAATTCATGAGTTGATAAAAAAGGTATATCAGTATGATAGAGTACTACTCAGTTATAAAAGGAATGAAATCATGTCATTTGCAGCAACTTAGATGGAACTGGAGACCATTACCCTAAGTGAAATATCTCAAGAATGAAATAACAAACACTGTACGTTCTTACTAATAAGTGGGAGCTAAATGATGGGGCCACATTGGCGTGAAATAATATGACAGACTTGAGAAACCAAGGAGGAGGGAGGGGAGAGTTGGAGTGATGAGTAAAAACTTTCTATTGTGTATAATGACCACAATTCTGTGATGTGCACATCAAAAGGTATGCATGTAACAAAACACTTATACCCCCTTAACATTTTGAAATAAGAAAATTCTAAGCTAATTATTCAGAAAAATAAAGACATAAAACGAACATCAGCAAATAAGTAAGTTAGTGGCAAAGCAGTTGATTGCCTTGGGGCTGCTCCATGATTCCGCAGGGCTGGAGGTATGTGTTGGACTTTAGTCTGAATTACTCTCCTCTTTTGGCTCCATGAGCAGTAAAACTACTTGGCATCTGTTCTAATCCAGGGTTGGAAACTGCACCTTTTAACACTATTTGTATGTGGTCCCTCCCTTGCTACTATGAAAAACAACTTTGGAAGAGATGAATTCATTTATTTTATGAATTTTGCTGTGGTTTACTGTAACAAAAATAATGTTAGAGTTTTAGAGGGTCAATACCTAGTGCCTTTTTCTTGATTACTTGAGTTCTGAAGTAGTTGGGAAACGGATTCCAGAGTCAGACCCATGGAACGCAAAGTATCACTTTTATTACTGATAAACTGGACAACATCACTTTTTATTTGTAGCCAAAAGGGCCTGTAATTTCTTACTCCAGCATTAAACAGACACAGCAGTTTCTAACAAAGTTGGGAGTCTTCAGGTCTCCCCTGGTGTGATAGGCTCTAAAGAGCCTGTCAGAACACAGACTAAGTGATGCGATGAGACAAATGGGGAGCTGGGCACCCCCTGTGCCCTCTCTTTCCCCCCTTCCCAGACAGGAGGGAGGAGGGATAGCAAGAGATCAGTGGTACTAACAATCCTCAATTCCTCCACATGGAATTAAGAGGCCTGGAGGAAAGGAGGTCCATCAGCTGTAATAATAAGCCTATTTCTATATGATTTCCCATTTCTCTTTAGAATCACGATCTGCAGACAGAAAATGGTATTATTGGCTAGAAAAGACTGACTACTCAGAGGAGAATGGGAATGGTACTTTGTGCATATTAAGACAGATTTACCTCTTTACAAGGCCTACCTATATTTCATTTTCATACCATTAATTTTTTTCTCCCTCCTAAAAATGGCGATATTTTCATTCATTCTTATCTTGGGTCTTGGCCATATTCTCTTTGTTGCTTTGATTACCTTAAACTCAATAAAAATGATTTTTAATGTCTTTTCAGAAGTTGATATGGGAATATTCAATGGCAACATATTTGGTAACATTTTCTATCTTCTTACCTAGGTTGTGAAAGCGACAGTTTGATTTTATCTAATGCATGAGGAAGGCAGTGTGTCATAATCATGATGTTCTTAAGTTCTGTTTCTTTTACTTATCTGCTCCATGTGGAGCATAAGAAATCTGAATATAGAAGAATTTTTTTTTCCCCTCCAAAATGAAGATTCAAATGCTCAGTTGTCAACAGGTCAGGTCAAGCGTGGACTGGTGAGAGATGAGGCTCGAGGCTGCCCATGGGTGTCCTCTACCACCACAGGAAAAGCTACAGCAGGAGAGGGCCAGCCCAGCTATCATGAGAAAGGGAATCAGGGCCAAGAGAGGGGTAGGGAGAGGGCTCAGCTACATCATCAGCATTTCTAGATCCAGCAGTCTAGAAAGAAATTAAGCAAGCTGCCTCCTTGACTCTTAAGTGACTTTTAAAAGTGAGTCAATAGGTGACTTTTATTAACCCACATGAAAATGCGTTATTTTCTGTCACGCGCAACCCAGAAAGTCCTGAACAATGCAGGTCTTTTCCCCCTGCATATTGTTGGGGCTCAGCACACAATACCTCAGTGTATGGCTCTTTGGCATGCTACACACTTTGAGCTGAAGAAGATAGGAAGGCATCATCAGAAGCAAGGCCTCTCTGGCCCCCCACAGACCTCCCATCACCTGCCCCTCTTTTTTCTCTGACACAGGTCACAGAAACCAGAATTCCCCTTCCCCTAGGTGAGAAGGTTATTCTCTCTCCCTTTTTCTTTAAAAACCCTCATTCCAGAAGGGTCCTGCCGATACCTGGGAGGAAGGAATGCAACACAGTGAGACCAAGAGGAACTTAAACAGACAGGCCTTGCTGGGTTTACCCT
>CAUYTI010026315.1:0-11495 GCA_963575145.1 Galago senegalensis
CATTTTTATCAAATAAGCTTGATTTACAACATATTAATTTCAAGGCTCTAACTTAACTCAATGAAACTTTACTGAAAACTCAATCTTTTCAGCTCCACAGGATATATCTACTTAATCTATGATCTTTGGTTTCATTAAACGTCTCAGTGTCACAATTCCCTATGGAACCAACTGGACGCATGTCAGGAAACCTAAGAGAAAAAGAAACTAGGAAAAGCCTCGATGTTAACGGTAGGATGTACCCTCCCTCCTCTTCTTTTTGGAGACGGCTGTGGTTATATACACTGAGGGAAGACTGGTAGTAACAGAGGGAGCATGAGAATGTTTTGGGGGACGTAGTTGGGGAAAGGGAAAGAGGAGATGAGCAGTGTAAAGGGAGCACAAGTACCTGTGGACATATTTCTGGTGGTGATGAAAACATTAAAAATACCAGTAATGCCTTTAAGTGTGCTTTGGTGTCAGAATTCAATTTCCTTCCTCCAGAAAGTTAATTAGTTATACGTGCTGGATCACATTATTTGGAACCATCATTAATCATCTTGTTTTGTGAAATGATTTTGACAAATGTAAAATTTAATTTTGGGGGAAAAAAGTATCCATGAAAATGATGAATTATACATGTTTGGAATTATAATATACAATATGCAATTACACATGTAATAAAAGTTATTTTTGGCTCCCTTATAAAAATCCAACTTGGTTAAATCCATAAATTCACTGTTCAAATACAGTAGAATCTCTATAAGTTGACCACCCAAGGGACTGTAATAAACTAGTCAACACACAGCGGTGGTCAACATGAGGAACTAGGCCTACTATATTGATACGTACATCTGTTGCATGTCCAGTCTATAAAAATGAGGACAACTTAAGGAGATGGCCAATGTAGGGAGGTGGTCAGCTCTGGAGGCTCTACTGTAGCTCTTTCCAGTGTGCTGGGTAAGGCGGCTCATGCCTGTGGTCCCAACTACTTGGGAGGCTGAGGCAGGAGGACTGCTTGAGGCTGCAGTGAGCTATGATGATGCCACTGCACTCTAGCCCCAACAATAGAGCAAGATCTTGTCTCAGAAACAAAAAACCCTCCAAACCCCAAGTAATTCCATATTCTCATAAGGAGCATAAACATTTGTACAAGGTCATGACTATGACCAGGAAACAGTGGTGTTCCCCAATCCCGGGTAGAGGCCTGGGGTGCTAGATGATGGTTCGGGGGCAGAGGTGTTCTCTTACTGCTCCCAAGAACTGGAGACCAGGAAGTTAACTAGAAACAGTAATGAATTCTGACAGGCTTGGCTACTAACAGGACTTAACCTATAGTAATGGAAACATAAAATGAACTTTATTATTTTTTTGTGTGCAGTTTTTGGCCTGGGCTGGGTTCAAACCCTCCACCTCTGGCATTTGGGGCCGGCACCCTACTCCTTTGAGCCACAGGCGCTGCCCTGAAATGAACATTTTTTATTGAGGAGGAAAAAAGTTACAGGTTGAATATTCCTTATCTAAAATGTTCGTGACTGGCAAGACACATTTTGGATTTTTTAAAATTTTACACTGATGTCTAAACATGAAACTCATTTATGTTTCATATGCATCGTACACATAGCCGCAGGTGATTTTATAAAATATTCTCCATCAGTTTTCACGGATAGTTTTTACTGCATTTTGACTGCGACCCATCACGTGAGGTCAGGTGGAGCATTGTCCTCCGGTGACACCATGTCAGTGCTCAACAAAGTTTAGATTTTGGAGCATTTCCAATCTCAGACTTTTGGATTGGGACACTCAACCTGTATAAACATTACATTTTAGAGCTTCCCAGGAAAGAATAGTATCGAAAACCCTGCAATAACTTTTTCTGGGACCATTAATGTAACTCTGCAAGAGAAGGTCTGATTATTGAATCTGAAAACAAAGTAACTATGCCAGCATTCCTGGTATGACAACTTAGATTATAGAGGAAATTAAGACGGACAGAAGGAAAATATTTGAAGCTGGAAATTATAAGATCGCAAACGTATTAACGCAATACAAACAGGCAAAGCATGAAAATGGCAGAGCATGAAACCCACGGTAGAGACCCACTAGTTCATCATTATGTCAATCTACTGAGTTGCAACCAGCAGGAAAAATGAACAAAATAGAAAATATGAGGTTACATCATACAGAATAAGCAAAAGCAGTATCATTTTGTAAGATTTTGATTCTGTTTTTGCACATGTGTGGTGTGAAATAAAACATTTCAGTTAAAGCACTCAAAAGCCCCGTGGCACAGAATCGGCCTCAGATTACAGTAAAAGTGGTTAAAAATGCTTGATAGGGTTTCTCTCCTTACAGGAAATTTTCCAATAATATATCACTAATAATATATTTCTAATAATGTGTATTTTTCTGCACAGAAGTTATTTTGAAAATAAGCCAAAGAAAAGATATGCATGCAAATATTTAATTTTTATATTAGCAAAAGATATGCATTAAAAACAAGGTTTTATTGTGCCTAACTAGCTTGCCAATTTCCGAGACAGCTTCCTGGGGAGCAGTTTGGGGGTGTCCGCCATGAGGACAGCATTCTCTACCAACACGCTATATCTCCAACCTACTGGACGCTAGGCTCTAAAGACAATTCTATATCCTGATCTTTTCAATTAAGCCAATGGGGAGCACTTAATCCACAACATTAACATTATTCAAAATAATATTTTTATCATATACTCTTTCATTGTAAGAATGAATCCTGATTTGTAAAACCTCTTACTTGTTAGACATGCCCTAAGATCTTTTTAAAAAATGATCATTGATGTACCTATGAATGAAAGAGTGGGCTGATCAGTTTAGTTGATTTAGAAGATAACCCGAATCATCTGAGTAATCAAAGGTCTGGTCTCTCTCTCTCTCTTTTTTTTTTTTTGAGACAGAGCCTCAGGCTGTCCTCCTGGGTAGAGTCCTATGGCATCACAGCTCACAGCAACCTCCAACTCCTGGGCTCAAGCGAGTCTTCTGCCTCCGCCTCCCAAGTAGCTGGGACCACAGGTGCCCACCACAATGCCTGGCTATTTTTTGGTTGCAGCTGTCATTGTTGTTTGGTGGGCCTGGGCTGGATCCAAACCCACCACCTTAGGTGTATATGGCTGGCGCCTTAGCCCTTTGAGCCACAGGCACCGAGCCAAAGGTCTGGTCTCTTACACCCTGCTGGTCACTCAGCCCATGCAGTCAAAAGCCTCAGAGGTAGTGCGTTCTCAAGATTGTTCATGGGCAGTTGCAGTTGAAAATCCTCATTCTACTCTTCCCCAATTTTCTCACTACTGCACTTGATGGACTTTATAAAAGGGGTTGTGGTGAGGGATGGAGGTGGTGACACAGATCGCTTGGCCTAAGCTCAATTATGTGTCTGGGAAAACCTCCTGAACTGCATTGTGCAGGCAATGGAACAGCAACTCCACTTTCCATTTGAAGACCAGGTAGAATCAGACAACATCTCAGCTTCTCTTGCAGCTAGGTATAGCTGTGTGGCCAAGGTTACCCATGATATGGAAACAGAAGTGTTGCATGTGATTTCCAGAAAGACTCCTGGCCTTTCTTCCTCTTTCCTGCTGGTTGGGATGCAGATGTGATGTCTGGGGCTTATGCAACCACTTTGGACTACCAGGCAGCCCACAACGCCCTGACAACTGAGGCGTCATTACATGAGTCCAGATTCCCTACCCTGAACTGCTTTTATATGAGAGAAGCAAATTTCTTTTATAGCTTGGTCACATTTCTTTTACTGTTGCTATTATTTGTGGGTGATCCTAATCCTACTGGAGCATTTATGAAATTAGAGCCTACTTAGAAAAATAATAATTTTTTTCACTTCTGTCACTTCAGTTTACACATTACTTGAAGATTTGTCTGGTGTTCTATTTCTCCACATACCACTAGCTCTGAGGCCTGGTGTCAAGGTTACATTTATAATTTAGAAGAGAGATGAGACTTGTTCAAAGTTTTGCTGATGAAAGAGCTGAGCTTTCCCAGGCTGAGATGTGGCCGTAACTCTTCAACTGACACCCCCAAATATGGCACGGAATGAAGGTAATGGAGAGGGAGGGTACCAGCTCATACACTGAATTAAATCAGGCAGCAGAAACCAGTACCCTTGTCAGTCTGGAGCAGCACAAGACACATGTGAGCAGGACTCCAGAGGATTTCCTGTCCATCCGTCTTTAAAAACTGCTTTTCCTGTAAATTCTTTCTCCTTTCTCTCTATGCTAAACAAAGAAACATATTTTGGAAGAGAAAAACCCTTATTTTTATAGTTGTTTTAAATATTTTTAGACGTTATGCCATGAAATTGTTGCCTGCCTCTAAAAAGTAAAAACAAGCCACAATCAACCAAAACATTTCTCCAATTTTAAAAGACAAACAAAGAAAAAAGGGCTAAACAATATGGGGAGGAGACAAAAGGCGCTCGGATTGCTGGCGTTTGAAATTCAGAATGTTTGCGTGTAAACATATGAAAAAAACTTAAAACCTGTTAAAATATAACCAGACACCTCAGTGCTGAGTAGCCAGTTTTCAGTGAAAGAATAAGCTGTCCTCAGGCCCGTGGAAAGGCTGCACAACAACCTACTGAGAAATCTTGTGACATTGTTCATGTTTACAAGTTCTGTTTGTACAGAGTCTCACCCCAGTTCAAGTCAGCCCTGGTCACCTACTGCCCACATCATCAATACTATGTCCCAAGGTGGCACAGAGAAACCACCACCACTGCAGGAAAGTAACATAAAGCCCCTGGGCCACTATACGTGGCTACTAACATCAGATTTAGTTCTGCAAAAGGTGAAGATTTGACCGCATACTAATCACAACTGCTGACTCCGGCTCAAAGCTCCACCTCTCTCCTAAATGATAGACCCATATTTCTTACTCCTCCCTGCTCATCTAAAAAAATGAACGTTTTGCCACAATTGCTTAGATCTTTCTTTTTTCAGAGAATTAAAGCAGCACAGCTGAGCCGAGTCTCCTATGAACCCTTCAAGCTGGTCCAACATGCCCTGCTTGTTACCAGCGTCACAATGGCAATGAACTTGGTGCTTATGCAGAATCGGTTTTCAGGCATGTTTTACACATGTACACATTCATAAACAGAATATAACATTGTACTGTGTTTTGAAAACTTAATGAACTGTATATATACGTCTACAACCTGCTTTTTCACCCAGTATTTCTCAGCCTTGCTGAGACGCTCAAGAGTGGCACTGCTGGTGGCACAGTGCACACCTCTCTTATAAGTGCTCCTTTCCTGGGGAGAGAGCCCTGACAGGTAGCACTCTGTCTTCTCCTTCCCTCATTTATTCTACTTCTGGCAGGTCAATGGCATGTCTGATGGAGGGTTGAAAAGGAACACCTTAAGGTGCCATCCTCCTGCAAATCATTCAGGAAGTTCTCATAGATAAGGAACAATCCAGGGCTTTGAAAGATGCTGAATACACAACTCTAGTCTATCTGCTCACCCTGTCTCTGAGCCAACTACACTACTGATACCTGTGGTTCCTTGAACACAGACCAATCTTTGTCCCTTCTGCCCCTCCCGGGATTGTATCTTAACCCTTCTTTAGGGCTGGCCTCAATGCCATCTTCTTGGGATAGCCTTAAAGGAACCACGATTTAAAACTTGACCATTTCTCTCCACCAGTAATTGAAAGCATAACATTTCAGATCAGCACCTATTTCCCTCCAAAATACGACCTCATCTCATGATGACCCTCAGAATGTTCCCACAATCTACCAACACCTTTCCCTTACTTGTTCTGTCGCTCTTCCTAGAATCTATTTCTCCTTTTTCTCATACTAAATTACTTGTTTTTTAAAGTCAGTGTTTCTTTTGCCTAAAGACTACAAAATTAATACACACTAATTGTAAAAATTTCAGAATACCAAGATACATAAAACGAAAAGTGAAAATCACTATGACTCCATTCCCAACTAGTCAAATAAAAAGAATCTCTTGAGTCCAGGAGCAGTGGCTCACCCCCATAATCCTAGCACTCAGAGAGTCTGAGGAAGGAAGGTTTTCTGAGCTCAGGAAAGATGAGCCTGAGCAAGACTGAGACCCTGTCTCTGCTAAAATTTCTCAGGCATGGTGGTGCGTGCCTGTAGTCCTAGCTAATCAGCAGGCTGACTCCACAGAACTCCAGCCTGGGCAACAGAGAGAGACTCACTTTAAAAAAAAAAAGAAAAGAAAAGAAGCAGTCAAGATCAGGTTAGATATTCCTAAAGGTAAAAATTCTATTCAAAACATTTTATTTTTAAAATTTAATTGCTTCTAATTACTTCATTTCATTAGTGCCTCAACAAACCACCTGGTTCGTCATAAAAGCCTACTGGTAATTCACACAGGTTTACCATTCACTTCCCTGAAGATACGTATTAGTTTTTCATTCAACACACCTTTATTTAGTGCCTGGTTTGTGCTACGACACACGGGGCTATGTGATGGTACCAGGGAATCAATGGTATAGCACGTGGTCACTTCAGAGGCTGTGGGGCTGAAGGGCTGAGGGCTTTGGTTCAAGTCCCCACTGTTTGGCTGTTTGGCTCTGAGCAAACTACTCTTTTACACTGATGCTCAGCTTCCCCACCTGTAATGTGGCGTAATTCCTCCTCCCGGGGTTGCTATAACAACTAACTGAGTCACTACTTATAAAGCACCAAGCAGGGGGCCCAGTGGTCCTCATGGAGCAAACGCTTGTTAAGGTTAGTGAAGATTTATCCACGTCAGGAGCTGCACTGTGCGCTTTACCTCCATCATATCTGTCATCTGCGCACTGCCTTGACAGGGGGGCCTTCTTACCTTTCATAGTTTTGCAGGCGGGAGAACTAGGGCATGGGAGGGTTGTCTGACCTCTGTGAAGGGGGTGCCACCCCTGAGGGGATATCTTCAGTCAGGGATTGGGCGGGGCTTCAGCACTGGGCAGATGGGAAGGGTCAGGGAGCTGGACTCCTTGTAAGGTGGAGGACAGTCCAACAGACACTAGGTTGGACTGTCCGACAGTCTCCATACTCACCAAACATGCTCTTAGTTGAGAAACCAGTTTATGATGATAGGAACCTAGAACCCTTCCCACCAATCCGTCTTACATAAAACAATTTCAAGAGCTCAATATGTACTGAATTCTTAAGGAATGCTCACAACAGTAAACACTAAAGAAGATCATACTTTGTTTTCTTTGTTGCCACGAACATTTGCTTTTTCAGAAAATTGCATCATTACTGCTAATAACCACTTGTGACATTTGAGTTGCCAATGACACACACAATACTATGTTTGCAGGCGTCCCCTGCAGTGATTCTTTTTTTTTTTTTTTTTGCAGTTTTTTGGCCGGGGCTAGGTTTGAACCCGCCACCTCTGTCATATGGGACCGGCGCCCTACTCTTTTGAGCCACAGGTGCCGCCCTGCACTGATTCTTGTATATGTGCAAGCACTGACCACTCCGATTATCTTCAGTGCAGTCGAAATATTTCTACCAAGTAAGATAGATTAAAATATGCATCGCACCATCAACAGATACTTTTATATCAAAATTAATGCATTGTATTGTTCTTTGAAGTTACATATAGAAGGTATTAGTACACATAGGTCATACAAAGAGGGCACGGGGCCTGTGAAGTTTGGGAATGAATAATGGGCTACAGAACTTGCTAAAACCACAGAGCTTAAAAGGAACAGGGCCAGGATTTGAACCTGGCCTGGAGTTGGAGCATGGATACAGAAGTGGGAGCAAGAATGACTCCAGGGACGCTGGCAAAGGCATGTGGAAGGGTGGCCAGGAGGGGATAGCATCCTCCCAGAGGAAGTCCCACCCCCTTCCATGCTCCTATAGGGTGAAGAGTAACAAGTGACTATTGGAGCATCGGAGAGGAAAACAAACGTGCAAATAAGGTAGTGGGGAGAAGTAGAGGCCCAGACAGAGGACAAGCACCATCAGGGCCTGTGTGAGCCGCAGTGAACACCCACCGCAGGGGTGTGGGGAGGCAGAAGGGAGAACCACGTGGAAGAAGCTTTGCTATGGTCTGGTCTTCTGCATAACACATCTGGCATAGTAAGTCTACTGAAAAGCATGGCACACACAGGTCAGCGTTAGCTTTTGGGAACTAAAATTTAGGGGTTATATCACAATACATGTTCATTTAGAGGTTTTGCTTTTCAAAGGTAAGTCCTTGATTTGGGCCCTTAGATGACAGTCTCCCTTAAGACCAATTGTAAAACAAACACTTATTAAAGCTCCTTGATTAAGTCCTGCATTATTGACTAACACATTCATGAAAGTAAATTAGTTTAGAGTAATAATGAGATGCTACATTACATGGACCTATGGACTCTACGAAGTTGAGATACACACACTAAATGACTTAGCCACTCTTTTTTTCAAAGACTTGCCTCTGCTTTTGCTCCCCTGGCAGTGAGAGCCTTTCCCAAATAAGGAGTGAAATCCCCAAAGTTTTGATTAGCATCCCTTTTGGCACCAAGAATATATTTGAAATGTTAAATGTGCCAGTTAAATTTAGGACCATATGTTTTTAATTTGAATGTTTAATGCCACTCAAAATTCTCAGCATTGTTTCTCTACGATTTCTGTGTTTCAGTTTCTTTACGTTCCTTTACTCTTTTGCTCTCCAGAGCAGGGCCAGCTTGGCTGAGAGAGGGGAAGGCCCTGAAACGGTGTTAAGGCAGCAGCCATCTGCGGGGTTCCTGCTCTCTCCCAGGGATCCGTGAAGCATGTGACATGAGGATGCAGAGAGGAATTCTCCTAACCCAAAGGAGGGCTTTAAAAATAACCAGAGCCCCTCAGATTTCTTGGATAACCTCTGTGGATAATGGTCTAGGACACCTTTGCATGAGAAGGACACACCAGCAGTAGGGCTTCCCATCCTCAAAACTCAGGTTGTTACATGAGTTTCATTTACACACGCACACACACACACACAAACGATTTAAAAACACGTATTAAAAAAGATACTCTTCATGTGAAAGAGTGACTTAGGCCAGGTGCAGTGGCCCACGCCTGTAATCCTAGCACTCTGGGAGGATAAGGCAGGAGGACCCTTGAACTCAAGAGTTCAAGACCAGCATGAGCAAGAGACCCTGCCTCTACTAAAAATAGAAAGTCTAGGCAGGTGTGTGGCACACATGTGTACTGCCAGCTACTCAGGAGGCTTAGGCAGGAGAATCACTTGAACCCAGGAGTTTGAGGGTGCTGTGAGCTAGACTGACACCATGGCACTCTAGCCTGGGCGACAGGGTGAGACTCAAAAAAAAAGGAGTAAATTATGTTTGTGAAGGTTTTTCCTGCAAGTACAAGTCCTTGGCAGGTTAAAGTGGTAGTGGCAACAGGCAGCCAGAGATCCTTCAGTGTACACCAGAGTTCATCATTTTCCAGCAACACTTCAGGTCCAGAGCAAGCCTCGAGGGGTGGACTGGAGAAATTAAGATTTGGGCAGTTTAAGCGACCCATTCTCAGGTCACAACCAGCACATAGCAGGGACCAATTCAAACTCAGGCAACTGGAGCCTACAATCTAATATATTTGGCTGTTTTGAAGAAAAGCATCTCCATTATCTTGATTTTCATCATATTATAGAAGAAAATGACCCATAAATTATATTAGCATTAAAATGAATTAAAAAATATTATTGCAACTTAATGCCATTGAAACGTTGACAGAGGAGGTTGTAAAGTCTGTTGGTATCATGGTGATCTTCAACTAAGAAACTAAGTTTTTATTAATAAAAATTTTATGAGATATTTTATTTATGGGAAAGAATGTGTGTAAGTTAGCATCAATAAAAAAACCTGAGCAGCATCAGTCTATAAAATGCAGGGTGGAGGGTACTTTTAGTGAGGACCCAGAGAAATGGCATCAGGGAGGGTCCATAACTTCTAAAAGTTCAAATGCGCTATGGAGAAAAACAATTAGAAAATTAGGCTTCTCACTAAAAAAGTCCTGGGTGTTTTTCCCCTCTTTTTGAATCAGAGTCTTGCTCTGTTGCCCTGGCGAGAGTATAGAGGCATCATCACAGCTGACTGCGTCTTCAAAATGCTGGGTACACGCGATTCACCTGCTTCAGCGTCCCCCATAGCAGGGACCGCAGGCAGGTGCCACCGCTGCTGGTTAGTTTTTCTATTTTTTGTAGAGACAGAGTTTCACTATGTTGTTCAGACTGGTCTTGAATTCCTGGCTTCAAGTGATCCTCCCACCTTAGCCTTCCAAAGTGCTGGGATTATAGATGTGAGCTATCATGTCCCGCCTAAAAGCCTTGAGTTATTTTATCATAATAAAGGGGGGAAAAGATTTCATAACTCCCAAATTCTCATTTGTTTTGTGTTTTTCTTTTGAAAATTAATTCCAAAAAAGCCCTCCAAAGCTACCATGATGTACTCCTTTGCCTGCTAAGGCAGGGCATCTATTTAATCTTTCAAGCTCCATTATCCTGACTGAGAAGGTCCCTCCTTCCTTACATCCTGAACGCCTTTGGATGGGGGTGTTCATATTTAAAGACCGTTATTAGCCATATAAATGGGACCCATTTGCCTATAATCCAATAGATAAACTGAAAATATTCCAGTTAAAGAAATTTTATTCAAAGAGCTAATAAAAATATCAAAGTAAAGAGAAAAAGCAGAATTTGACCATAAAATTAAACCCTTGCTTTCCAAATCTCCAGGGCACCTTTTATGACTAAAATTTGGAATTGAACCCTAACAGTTCCCAGAATAGACACAAAACAGTTCAAACAGGGACTTTCACCTCTCTAAGAGACCATGTGCCCCTGCCTGAGTGAAGCCCAGAGGCAATGGTGAAGAGAGACAGATGATGCCGTACCCACTTCTAGAAGGACAGGCAACCACGACCTGCGTCAGCCTGGGACAGTGCAGGACCCTGGGTGAGAACAGCACCATGAATGGAGGCTTTGTGGTCCTGTCCCTAGGGCTGGGGCTGACAACCACCTCTGCACATGTCACTAAGGAAGAAAAGTTTGAATATTGTATGAATTAAGGAAAAAAGATACACATACAAACACGTTCTAAGGTGACTAAAGGCTTCAGTATAAGAGACAAATATTTTGGCCTGGCACTTGTAGTTTAGTGAGTAGGGCGCCACATACACCGAAGCTGGCAGGTTGGAGCCCAGCCCGGGCCTGCTAAACAACAATGACAACTGCAACCAAAAAATAGCCAGGTGTTGTAGTGAATGCCTATAGTCCCAGTTACTCAGGAGGCTGAAGCAAGAGAATTCCTTTAGACTAAAAGTTTGAGGTTGCTGTGAGCTGTGACGCCACAGCACTCTACTCAGGGTAACATGGTGAGACTCTGCCTCAAAAAAAGAAAAGGAGACAAATATTTTATAAGCCAATATAGATTATACTCCCGAAAAGAATAAATCATAAAGAGGAAGAGTGGATAAGAAAAGGTACAATAAACATATTTCAATGATAACTCCCACAGGAGGGAAGAATTTTT
>CAUYTI010026319.1:0-15494 GCA_963575145.1 Galago senegalensis
GGCGGGCACCTGTGGTCCCAGCTACTTGGGAGGCGGAGGCAGGAGACTCACTAGAGCCCAGGAGTTGGAGGTTGCTGTGAGCTGTAATGCCACGGCGCTCTACCCAGGGGGACAGCTTGAGGCTCTGTCTCAAAAAAAAAAAAAAAATAAAATTTTTGTGCCCAGAAAATAAATAAATAAATAAAATTGTTCCTCATCATTTATACAAATATACATGGCTGTTAAATTAAGTCAGCTAGTATTTGAGGCTCTCTTCTCCTTTAAATAAAGCACAAATGCACATACTCATGCATACACAAAGATGAATGACTGGAAGAACATGATATAAATATTTAAAAAGCTTAATCTGTAAAGTAAACAAGTAATTTCTATGGCATCTACATTAAATATAACATTTTTGTAATTAGCAAAAACCTTTTTTTTTTTTTTTTTGGTGGTCATGGCTAGGTTTGAACTCACCATCTCTGGCATATGGGGCTGGTGCCCTACTCCTTTGAGCCACAGATGCCAAAACAACAATTTTTAAAACAGAGTGTATCAAATTTCAAAGTCATCAATTAACCACAGTGATCAGAGAGAGGGTGGGGAAATAAGAGAAAGTATCCTCTTTTTCCCTATTGTATTTCCCATCCCAATCATAGCCACTGTTTATGATGAGAGAGTGTAGTAGGCCTCAGTTTTATTTGAATAATAAGATTATTCAAGATTATCAAAATCCATTGAATTAGGGCGGTACCTGTGGCTCAGTGAATAGGGCGCCCACCCCATATAAGGAGGGAGGCAAGCTCAAACCCAGCCCCGGCCAAACTGCAACAACAACAACAAAATAACAAATAAATAAATAAAATCCACTGAATTAAAGTGAAATAAAAAATCGCATTAAAATGATTTGGAACACATCTAGCTTTTATAGTAAAACACAGATAAATACAACAGAGCCCTTATCATTTTGAGGGAACAATAACATACATTTAAAAGATAAATTCAATGTTTGGAAGAATATGCAGGAAAAGTGAAATTTACTCTGGATGAAGAAACAGATTGGGGGGAGAATCTTAGAAAGATTAAAGGAAAAGGTTTTTTAAAAAATGATTTGAAATGGACCTCATAGACAAAAACAGAATTTTGATACCAACAGGCAAACATATGCAATAAATCAAACATTTTACTTTACAGTCAATCACCTTTACTCTCTACTCTTCCAGGTAAATATGATCAATGAAAGAATACTTTAATATATGGTTCCAAAATAAAGATCTTAAAATTATTTTAAAGACATGAAATTGTAAGAACGGGTAAGAATTATCTAATAAGATGGGTATTAACTAGAACTATTGTTTCAATTTTAGTTAGAACACAAACCATGCATAAAATTAATCATCTTAAAATTCGCTTACATCCAACGGTTAAGGCCATAATGGAAAGGAAAAAATAAAAAGTGAAATGTATTCTACACTCAAGTGATAGTTGTGATTTGATTAGCCAGCTAAGTCAAAACTAAGCTCTTAGAAGTTTAATTTTAAATGTATGGATATGTAGAAATAAATAGAATGCTATAAGGTATTTAATTTTTCAGAAAATAAATGGTTTTATTAGATTTAAAACAAATGATCTACCAGCAAAAATAATCATTCAGGAAACGAAATTCTGTAACAAATGTAGCCACTTCATTTAATAAAGAACAGAAATAGTCTTTCAATAATGTTAAAGAATCTACAGAAAGAGCCTTAGAATATACTCATCTGGCTCGGTGCCTATAGCTCAACCGGCTAAGGCACCAGCCACGTACACCTAAGGTGGCAGGTTCGAATCCCCAGCCCGGACCCGCCAAACAACAATGACAGCTGCAACCAAAAAATAGCCGGGCGTTGTGGTGCCTGTGGTCCCAGCTACTTGGGAGGCGGAGGCAAGAGACTCGCTTGAGCCCAGGAGTAGGAGGTTGCTGTGAGCTGTAATGCCACGGCACTCTACCCAGGGGGACAGCTTGAGGCTCTGTCTCAAAAAAAAAAAAAAGAAAATACAAAGAACAAAAAATTTGATATAACAACTTTTTTTTTTTTTGAGATAATCTCATTTTGTCATCCTCTGTAGAGTGCTGCTGCATTACAGCTTACAGCAACCTCAAACTCTTGGGCTCAAGTGATCCTCTTGCCTCATCCTCCCAAGTAGCTGGGACTACAGGCACCCACCACAACACCCGGCCATTTTTAGAGATGGAGTATTACTCTTGCTCAGACTGTAAGCTCAAGGAATCCACCCACCTCGGCCTCCCAGAGTGCTGGGATTACAGGCATGAGCCACTGCACCCGGGCCAAATGACCCATTTTTTAAGGGCAAAAATTTGAAGAGACACAAAAGAAGGTAAATACAGCCAATAAAATAAACCTATGAAAAGATGCTCAATGCAATTCAAAATTAGAAAAATTAAAATTAAAAGCACAATGAGGCACCATTTACACACACATCCATGAGAGTGGATAAAGTTTAAAAGGGTAATATTGAGTTAAAGAGGATGTGGCAGTGGCTCACACCTGTAATCCTAGTACTCTGGGAGTCCAAGGCAGGTGGATTGCCTAAGCTCAGGACCAGCCTGAGCTGGAGCAAGACTCCATTTCTAAAAAATAGCCGCGTATTCTGGTGGGTGCCTGTAGTCCTAGCTATTCAGGAGGCTGAGGCAAGAGGATCACTTGTGCCCAAGGGTTTGAGGTTGCTGTGAGCTTTGATACCACAGCGCTCTACCAAAGGTGACAAAGCAAAACTCTGTCTCAAGAAAAAAAAATAAAGGGGATATGGAACAATTAGGACTATAAAATGATTACAACTATTTTGGGACTAGTTTGGCACCTTCATATAAACACATACTTCAACCTATTTCTTTTTCTTTTTTTGCAGTTTTGGCTGGGGCTGGGCTTGAACCCACCACCCCCAGTATATGGGGCTGGCGCCCTACTCCTTGAGCCACAGGTGCTGCCCACTTCAGCTCATTTATATTTCTAGGTATTAACCTAAGAGAAATGGAAACATTTCCACACAAAGACTTGTATACGTAAACATTCACAGCTATTTTACTTATAATAGCCAAAAACTGAAAAGAACTGAATGTCTATAAACAGGTAAAGAAAAAAAGGGGAGTCTCTCTGAACCTATTCTAGTTCAGGGTGCTGCCCAACTAATAAAAAGAAATTTGCTGGAGGCTGGCTCATGCTTGTAATCCTTATACTTTGGGAGGCTTATCGGGGATGATCACTTGAGGCCAGGAGCTGGAGACCAGCCTGACTTAGAGGGAGACTTTGTCTCTAAAAATAGCCAGGTGTTGTGTCAGGAGCCTGTAGTTCCAGCTACTTGAGAGGCTGAGGCAAAAGGATCACTTGTGCCCAAAAATTTTAGGTTGCTATGAGCTATGACGCCATGGCACTCTATCAAGGGTGACAAAGCAAGACTGTCTCAAAAAAAATAAAATAAAAAATAAAATAAAACTTCTTTTTAAAGAATGGTAATAGGGCTGGGCACGGTGGCTCATGCCTGTAAGCCTAGCACTCTGGGAGGCCCAGGCAGGTGGATTGCCTGAGTTCACAGGTTTGAGACTTCGTCTCTAAAAATAGCCAGGCGTTGTAGTGGACACCTATATTCCCAGCTGCTTGGGAAGCTGAAGCAAGAGAATTGCTTGAGCCCAGGAGTTTGAGATTGCTGTGAGCTGTGACACCACAGCACTCTACCAAAAGCAACAAAGTGAGAATCTGTCTCATAAAAAAAAAAAAAAATGGAAGAGCTGAGGAGTTTTGAAGGAAACCACATGCACAAGAAAACCTAAAATATTTACCATCTAGCCATTCACTGAAAAAGTTTTCTAACCCTCATCTATCATTATTTATTTAGTGCCATCTTCTCCATCATCACCCTCACCTTGCACTGACTGTGCCTTTTGTCTGTTTAGTTCTTCCACAAGATCTAGCAGAGCTTGCTCCTTCTTGCAACTCAGACCACATCTTTTTTTTTTTTTTTTTGAGACAGAGCCTCAAGCTGTCCGCCTGGGTAGAGTGCCGTGGCATTACAACTCACAGCAACCTCCAAGTCCTGGGCTCAAGCGAGTCTCTTGCCTCTGCCTCCCAAGTAGCTGGGACCACAGGCGCCCGCCACAACGCCTGGCTATTTTTTGGTTGCAGCCGTCATTGTCGTTTGGCGGGTTGGGGCTGGGGATTCGAACCTGCCACCTTAGGTGTACGTGGCTGGCGCCTTAGCTGGTTGAGCTATAGGCGCCAAGCCCAGACCACATCTTAAATGTGACTTCCTTAGAGGTCCTCTGTTTACTTTATCACTCTTTGATCTCATCACTGTTGTTTCTTTTTTTTTTCTTGAGACTCACTATGTTGCCCTCAGTAGAGTGCTGTAACGTCAGAGCTCACAGCAACCTCAAACTCTTGAGCTTAAGTGATTCTCCTGCCTCAGCCTCCCGAGTAATTGGGACTACAGGTGCCCGCCACAATGCCCGGCTATTTTTTTGTTGCAGTTTGGCCAGGGCCAGGTTTGAACCTGCCACCATCGCTATATGGGGCCAGCTCCCTACTCACTGAGGAACAGGCACCACTCTATTACTTTTTCTTTTTTTTTTTGAGATAGAGCCTCAAGCTGTCCTCCTGGGTAGAATGCCATGGCATCACAGCTCACAGCAACCTAAAACTCCTGGGCTCAAGCGAGTCTCCCACCTCAGACTCCCAAGTAGCTGAGACTACAGGTGCCCGCGACAACGCCCGGCTATTTTTTGGTTGCAGCCATCATTGTTGTTTGGCGGGATCTGGCTGGATTTGAACCTGCCACTTTATGTGTATGTGGCTGGTGCCACTTGAGCCACAGGCGCCAAGCCAATTTATTATTTTTTTGGAGACAAAGCCTCAAGCTGTTGCCCTGGGTAGAGTGCCATGGCATCACAGCTCATAGCAACCTCCAACCCCTAGGTTCAAGTGATACTACTGCCTCCGCCTCCCAAGTAGCTGGGACTACAGACACCTGCCACAACGCCTGGCTATTTTCTTTTTCTTTTCTTTTTTTTTGGTTGCAGCCATCATCGTTGTTTGGCGGGCCCAGGCTGGATTTGAACCTGCCAGCTCAGGTGTATGTAGCTGGTGCCTTAGCCGCTTGAGCCACAGACGCCAAGCCTCTTTACTTTTCTTTCTTTCTTTATTTTTTTGCAACTTTGGCAGGGGCTGGGTTTAAACCCTCCACCTCTGACATATGGGGCCAGCGCCCTACTCCTTTGAGCCACAGGCACTGCCCACCTCTTTTCTTTTTTTAGACAGTCTCACTTTGTTGCCCTCAGTAGTATGTCATGGTGTCATAGGTCATAGCTGCCAGATACCTCAAACTCTTGGGCTGAAGCGATTCTCCTGCCTCAGCCTCCAAAGTAGCTGGAACTACAGGCACCTGCTATAACACTCAGTTTTTTTTAGACATAGGGGTCTTACTCTTGCTCAGGCTGGTCTCGAACCTGAGTTCAGGGCAATCCTCCTGCCCTAGCCTCCCAGAGTGATAGTATTACAGGCATGAGCCACCCTGCCTGGCCTTTTTTTGTTTTTTTGTAGAGAAGGGGTCTCCCTATTGCCCAGGCTGGTCTCAAACTCTGGCCTCAAGTGATCCTCCCACCTCAGCTCCCAAAGTGCTAGGATTATAGGCAAGACACACTGCACCCCACCCTTGTTCTAATTCTCAACATGTCACTTACTGTTTCCCTGTTGTATCCTCAGAACTGCACCCAGAGCCTGACTCACAATAAGCACTCAATATGGCTGTGCCCATCACTCAGTGGGTAGGGTGCCAGCCACATACACCAAGGCTGTCAGGTTTGAACCCAGTCTGGGCCAGCTAAAACAACAATAACAACAACAACAACAACAACAACAACAAAAATAGCGGGTGGTGCCTATGGCTCAAAGGAGTAGGGTGCAGGCCCCATATGCCAGAGGTGGCAGATTCAAAACCAGCTCTGGCCAAAAACTACACACACACAAAAAAAAATAGCCAGGCACTGTGTTAGGCACCTGTAGTCCCAGGTACTTAGGAGGCTGAGGCAAGAGAATTGCTTTAGCCCAAGAGTTTGAGATTATTGTGAGCTGTGATGCTACAGCACTCTACCCAGGGCAACAGGTTGAGACTCCATCTCAAAAAAAAAAAAAAAAAAAGATAGGGCGGCGCCTGTGGCACAGTGCGTAGGGCACTGGCCCCATATACCAAGGGTGGTGGGTTCAAACCCAGCCCCAGCCAAACTGCAACAAAAAATAGCTGGGTGTTGTGGCGGGCGCCTGTAATCCCAACTACTCAGGAGGCTGAGGCAAGAGAATCGCCTAGCCCAGGAGTTGGAGGTTGCTGTGAGCTGTGACGCCACAGCACTCTACCGAGAATGACAAAGTGAGATTCTGTCTCTAAAAAAAAAAAAGAGATAGAAAGTAAAGAAGCACTCTATAACTGGATAAACGAATGAATGAACAGGTAAATAGTATTGTCCTGGGGGTGTGGGCAGAATGTGGCATAGGAGACTGAACTCATGGGTGAGTTCATTTAATGGAAAGGCCGTCACTTAAGTGTGCTTGGAGATGTGCCAAGGACATACTGGAGAAAGGTCCAGGATAACCTGGACATGAAGAAAGAACCTAGAGCTGCTGCCCAGACGTCTCATTATGGCCAACAAGTAGATGTGTCACAGGTGCCAGTGGTGTACCTGGGGTAGAATAGGTGTGGGCTCACCTAAGACTGAGGTTCCTAAGCTGCATGCAGTGAAGAGCTATGTTAGCCAGCTATTGATACAGAACAGAGATTTAGGAATTCCTACAGCACATACCCAAAGTGGATTCCAAAGATCTTGCCTGCCAGCCCAGACAACCCTCTGGGGAGAGCAGAATCCAAGCATATCCCAAGCAGGGGAGAGATGAGGCCAGTACAGGCCAATGAAGAAACAGGAGGAATGGCTCCAGCCAAGAGGGAGGAAACTCAGCTTGGGCATTAAGAGAAGGAAGGACAGGTGGCACCTGTGGCTCAAAGGAATAAGGTGCCAGTCCCATATGACAGAGGTGGCAGGTTCAAACCCAGCCCTGGCCAAAAAAAAAGAGAGAGAGAGAGAAGGAAGGACTCCCTAAAGCCTCCCCCATCCCAGCTCTGAACAAGACTGGGGGGCTCTGGGTGGGGCCATCATAGTTACGAGCACAGAGCCAACGTCTATGCAGGTTCCACCAGGCAGCAACTGGCAGGCAACTCAGCTCCCACTCCATGTTGGAGCTCCTCTTAGCCAGTGGCAGAGACTAGGGTGCACAGGCAGAGGCTCCTTTAAGAAGCCCAGGGCACTGCAAGCAAGACGTTTCTCCCAGGGAAATCCTCATACTGCCCAGAAGTAACTGGAGAGCAAAGACACCCAAGCAAACTAACTGCAGGCAGACCCAGACACAGTTCGAGAAGGGCAGTATGGTAACCCCAACCTCCACTACCACTCCCAAGTCAGAATCCAAGAAGAAAAAAAAAAAAAGTAAGGGACAAAGCTTTGGGTGGGGTTAGCTTTGCTCTGGCTCCCCTAAGTCTGGAATGATTCCAGACACACCTCCCCTCTCCACCCATGGAAATTAATCTCACAGTGCCCTGAGCGTCTGTCCCTGGTACAGCCAGGGCCCAAGCCTGTCCTGGACACTCCCTCCCAGGCCAGGGTACTAGCCCTGCCCTGTACTGACTCCAATTAATGAGACAGTCCGCACAGTACAGGTGAGTTCATTTGAATTCTTTCAAGTTTAAGGAACTTGCCCCTGAGAGGCTGCAGTTACTCCTATGTCCTACACCAAAGCCTACACACGAGCTGAGCAAGTCACTTCTCTGCCGGCCTTGATCTCCTGATCTGAAGCCGAAGATAATTTCATTGCTGTCTACCTAATCAACAATCAACAGGTTGCAAGAATCCACACAACTTCACATGTTAATTGCCCTACTGGTGGCCTTCACAAGCCGCCACTGTTAGATGTCCTTCCTGACCCTGGGAGCCCAAGTGGGGCCGGTGAGCCTGCTGCTCCGGACCGCCTCCGCTCTCAGCCGGCCTTCTCACCCTCCCCTGGCCTATTCGTTCTCTCTCCCTTCCTCTCTCTTTCGTCTCATCTCCTTGGGTCTGGCCTCCTTTCTTTGTCGGTGCCGGCTCCCCTCCTGGGCAGGGCCCCTGTCCCCAGCCCGGCCTGACCCCTCTTTCTAGCGCCATTCCCGCCGCGGGTCTCGGAGGGCCGCACCTCACCTTCCGCCTCGCGCAGGCCGGGGCACACAGTCCCGTTCCACTCAGCGGGGCACTGGACCCGCGCTCAGGCAGGAGCTGCGGGGGCGGGCCCTGGGCCCAGCCCTCGCCATGGCAACGCTACACTTCCGGTCTGCACCGCCCAGAGCCGGAAGCCGCGGTGCCCCGTGGGAACCAGGGGCGGGGCAGAGCTGCCGGGGTGGGGCCTGCGGAGGGCTGGCTGTGGCTTCTTAGAGCTAATGGTGGGATCCCCTCCGTGGCCGGGATTTCCTCGGGACCTGGGTGGGACGGGAAGGGCAAGTATCCATCTGTTTATGCTGGACAGAACAGAAACGTCATGAGTGGGTGGAGGGAACAGCACGTGCAAAGGCAGAAGGGCCCGGGACTGTTGCGGGCAGCAAACAGCTCCGGTGATGGTTTGGGGGACGGGGAGAGTGTGGTCAGAGATGAACAGTCAAAACGCTGGACCAAGGAACCGGGCTTTATCCTAGAAGCAAGGAAGAACCAGTGGTGAGGGGATGCCTTAAGACTTGTAGGAGAGGGCGACGCCCCTAGATCAGCGGGTAGGGCGCTGGCCACATACACCGAGGCTGGCAGGTTCGAGCCCGGCCAGGGACAGCTAAACAACAATGACAACTGCAACAAAAAATAGCCGGGCGTTGTAGCAGCGCCTGTAGTCCCAGCTACTTGGGAAGCTGAGGCAAGAGAATCGCTTAAGCCCAAGAGTTTGAGGTTGCTGTGAGCTGTGACACCATGACACTCTACTCAGGGCGACAGCTTAAGACTGTTGCAAAAACAAAAAAGGACTTGTAGGAGAAAACCAAGTCTTTGGTGACCAAGTAGGGCTAAGAGGCCATAGATCACAGGTGATCAAGAACCCCTCAACTAGAGCCCTAGGAACAGAAAGGAGAAGACGGTCCCAAAGAGTATTGAGGAGGTGTCAGGAATCCAAAAGAATCCAGGTGAGATCTGAAGGTGAGGTGGTGGGAGAAGGGGGCACAACCCCAGCCAGAGATGGGCAGGCAGAAGCAGTGGAACCCCCATATACCATCCACCTCAGCCCCAGGCTTCCTTCTCCAGTGTACTCAGTGCTGCCTTCCCTCAGCACCTCAAGGTGTGCTGGACACCCTCTTAACCTTTAAAAGGTTAAAGATTTTCAACCCTTTAAGGGAATACTGGGGAGGGTCTGCACAAGGAAAACAAAATCATCAAAAAATAAAATAAAAATAAAAAAAGAAAAGCAAAATGATCCTGAGTTGAGTTCATAAAATGTACCCCTGTGGTCCATGGATCTGGGAGTCCTTGTCTCTGGTACCAGCATCAACCATCACTACTAGGGCCCTGGCCCTGCTCTGCTCTTACACAAGCTCACCCAGTGTGAGGGAGAGGACCATGAGCTTGGGACAGGGTACAAAGCATAGGCCTTGACTGATTTAAGAGGCAGAGCTGCAGCTCCGATGGCGAGGGAGAAGATGAGCGGTCCTCCAGGGCTCTGGAGAGCACACTTGGGTCAACTGTATCCTTTTTTTGTTGCTGGGGTGGAGACTTTGTGGTCTTTTCCTCCAGGATGCCCCACTGGATCAAGTCCTGGGTGGTGTCCAGCCACTTTGGCTCAGGTCCTAATAGCTCCTCAATCTTGAACTCCAGGGCCATACTCCCTAACTCCTTGGCAGCTTGACACACACACATAACTTCCTCATCTGTTAAATGGGATTCTGAGCCCCAGCTAATGCTAACCCTAATCATTGGTCATGAGCACCCTGAAAACAGTCCCCTGACACCCAAAGGCAGCTCAGGAACAAGACTGAGGCCTCAAGAGCCCCCACTGGAATTCTCTCTTCCCCACCCTTCCAGATTAACCAAAACCTGCTAATTGTGGCAACCCTCTGCATGCTCCCCTCCCCCACCATTTTACTCCCTTCCCTCTCGTCCCCTCCCCCTTCCATCGGAATGATAAAGGGCCAAGCCCGCCAGCCTGGCCCCGCTTCAGATCCTGGCCCTACCGCCACACTGCCCCACTGCTCTGAGCCCTCTATCAGGCTAGGCCCGTGCCCACGCTGTCTACCTTCCCTGCATGGGGCCCTGCAGCAATTCCTGCCGGGGGCCCCTGGAGGCACAATCGCCCTCTCAGCCCCCCAAGAGGAGGAAGAAGAGATACCTGCGGCATGACAAACCTCCCTACACCTACTTAGCCATGATCGCCTTGGTGATTCAGGCCGCACCCTCCCGCAGGCTGAAGCTGGCCCAGGTGAGAAGGTCCCCACTCTCCTCACACCCGGTGGCTGGACATTTACCCAGACCCATTCCCTACCTACTTCTAGGTTCAGGCTCAGGCTTCCACCTCCACCCAGTCCCACCCAGCTATGCCAGGGGACCAGACTGAGGGCTCTGGGGCTCAGGTGCTACCCTTATCCCAGAGCCTTCTCCCCCACCTTAAATGTTATAATTGAGGAGGGCAGGTGAGCAGCACCAGTGGCCCCCCAGGCGCCCCACTGTGGGGGGAGGGGTGAACGGTGTCTCCTCCCCAGCTGGCTCACAATGCTGTTGCCCTTGTGGTGGTTTCAGATCATCCGTCAGGTCCAGGAGGTGTTCCCCTTCTTCAGGGACGACTACGAGGGCTGGAAAGACTCCATCAGGCATAACCTCTCCTCCAACCGATGCTTCCTCAAGGTGGGGCAGGGTAAGGGTCTGTGTGGGAGATGGGGGAGCAGGGTGGGAGCAGAGATCCTGAGCCTTGGGGTCAGGAGGCCCCACTCAAACCTGCCCCCACTTCAGGTACCCAAAGACCCAGCGAAGCCCCAGGCCAAGGGCAACTTCTGGGCTGTGGACGTGAGCCTGATTCCAGCAGAGGCGCTGCGGTTGCAGAATACGGCCCTGTGCAGGCGCTGGCAGAACGGGGGCACACACAGAGCTTTTGCCAAAGACCTGGGTCCCTATGTGCTGCACGGTCAACCCTATCGGCCATCTGGTCCCCTGCCTCCCTGCGAAGGCTTCAGCATCAAATCTTTGCTAGGGAACCCGGGAGAGGAGGCATCCCTCAGGCGCAGGCTGGCAACACAGAGCAGCCCAGCCCTGGGGGGCACAAGGAATGGCAGGGCAGAGGTAGTACCTACTCTACCCCTGCCCTCCCCTGAAAGGCCCCTGTGGCCCCTCCCAGGGCCCGCAACAGTGGAGGGGGAGACTTCTCCCAAGGGAGCTATTGGCCCCACAATCCTCTCCTCAGAGCCCAGAGCCTGGTCCCTCCACTTAATACAGGATACACCAGCCGCTGGGGGGCTATCCAGTGGGGGACACAGGTCCACCTTTTGGGGACAACTGCCCACCTCCTACTTGCCCAGCTATGCTCCCAATGTGGTTGTCCCCTTGGCACCACCACCACCCAGCTCCTGTCCCAGGTGCCCATCTTCCACCAGCCCAGCCTACTGGAGGGTAGCCCCTGAAACTCCACGGGCCCCAAGGCTGCTCTGGGATCTAGATGCCTTCTTCCAAGGGGTGCCCCCCAATAAAAGCATCCATGATGTATGGGTCAGCCAGCCTCAGGAGCTGGCTGCCCCCACCCCCAGCTGGCTGCTCTCCTGGCACAACCTGTGAGGCTCCTGCAGCAGGGTGGCTGTTCCCTCCCAACCGCCAGCTCACTGATGGGAACCAAGGCCAGGAAAGTATCTTTGGCCACAGCAGTCTCAAAACACGAGGTCCCAGCCTTGCTGGGAGTCCACAAAGTTTATTGGACTACTCCACAGATGGTGCAGCCAAGCTGTCACTCAGGCCTCTGCCTCAGCACTGGAGGTAGGGATGGAGAAGCAGGGCTCAGCCTGGAACAGTACTTCCTGGTCCCAGTTCTCAGGCCATCCCCCATCCATCCATCTGTCACCTCCCTTCCCTGGCTCCAGGCTGGGGGAGGGAGAGCCTAACAGGGGTCCAGCTTGAAGTCTTGTCTCACCTGTCTGGGAGGGAGGTAGCACCTTTTTGGGGAAAGGGGTTAGGGAATAAAGACATGGTGGGGGGAGACAGATAACAGTAAAGGAATTTGCAACATTTTAATGCCATGCCTCCTGATTCTGAGGTCAGAGGTGGTGTCTAGGGTAACCACTGGGCTGGGGTCTGCCCCCTTTGGCTCTGGGATTCCCTGCTGTGTGCTGTGATAACAGCAAATGGTGATAAGGGAGGAAGCTGAGAGCCTGTGGGCTTGGAGGGGGGGGGATTTCTGCAGGTATAACACTGGCTGGCAAAGTAGAACAACTCTGGGAGTTTGGGGACAGTGGGCCCCTAGAAGTCCAGGAAGTTATGCCCTGGGAGAGGGTGTACAGGGACTTTTCTACTGCCTCTGCCAGCAGAGGTGTATCCTCAAACCCCTGGCGCAGGGCCAAGACCCAGGACTACCGGGGCAAACTCTGTTGGGGCATGAGAGCCGAGCCTGAGCCACTATCCGGACTAGGGCTCGGAGGGCTTCCAGGGGACGGCGTAGGGGTGCAGGGGGTCCCGGTTAGTGGAGTGTCTGTACTGAGGGAGGAGGGTGTCCCGGAGGAGCGCGCGACCCTGCGGCGACGAGCTGGCCCCAATTCCACTTGGCCCACTCGCTCAGCGAACTTGAGCGAACAGACAGTCTCCCCAAGATCTTCTGGCCTCGTGGAGATCTGCAGAAAAGCGACGCTGGTGGGCGGGCCCCGACTGGGCGGCGCCTGGCACGCAAGCAGCCCCGAGGGCCCCCACCCCCACCCCCCTGTGCTGGCTCCCCGCCCCCGGGCCCACCTGCAGCAACAGTACAGCAGTGGTGCCAGGACCCAGCGCCGGCTGTAGCAGGCGCGTGAGCTGTGAGTCACGGAAGGGTACGTGTGGCCGGTGAGCCCTCAGCGCAGCCATCACGCCTCCTAGCGCCAGCAGCGAGCGGTTGATAGTCTGGGCCTCCCGCAGTCGCCGGGCACCCTCCGGGTCTCCGCGGGGCGCACTGGCCGCCCCTGCCTTCCGTGCGCGCTCAGATCCCGCCAGATCCACCAGGTGCAGCGTCCCTAGAAGGGCGAGCGAGCCCGACGTGGAGGGAGGCCGGGCCTCAAGGCACTGGGGACTCTGCAGGGCTCAGACAGTGGTCTTGCTACCTGCGGTGTCCAGAGCACGCGACGGAGATACAGCGTGCAGCGTCAGCGTGACCAAGGCGTGTGAGCGGGAACTGCGCTGGTTCATGGCGGTGGCGGCGGTAACCCGGTTGCTCCTACCCACACTTAGCATCTGGAAGACAGAGCAACAGTGCTGGTCCGGTGCAGGGTGCTCGCCCCGAGGTGGGAGCACAAAGAGGGGCCTTGGAGGGCTGAGCCGCCCACTAGGGCAGCCTTACCTGATGCAGCGTCTCCAGGTTGGGTATGTCCCAGTGGGTAAGGCCAGTCACCTGGATACCCCCCTGGCCTTCTGGACCCTGCCTCACAGCTAGACGCTCAGGAGGTCCTGGGGCCAGAAGATCCCTAGTAAGAAATAGGGAGAGCTTGGTTTGGGGTTCTTTGGGAGCCCTGGGCCAGGGGCTGAGTAGGCAGCCCAGAGGCATAGCCCTGACCTGACTGCCTCATTGTAGATCTCCACCATGCTGAGTGTCACACGGTGCTGTCCTCCAGCCCCCATCTCCCGGAACAGCGACTGCAGTGCCCTAGGAGCTATGCCAGGGTCCTCAGGTGGCCCCTGAAGATGGGTAAGATGCCACATTGGACTTAGATCCAAGCCCCTGGCCCTAGAAGCCACCCAGAACCTCTAGGCCCTAGAGTCTAGGGCCTCCCCCCAGGGTGTGGCTCCCCCACCCACCTCCATGCTGTAGGTCTTCCCTGTTCCTGTCTGGCCATAAGTGAAGATGCAGACACTGTAGCCACGGAGGCAGGAAAGCACAGCTGGCTCCAACTCCCTGAAGACCTAGGAGTGTGACAGCAGAAGCATCTTGAACCCTTCTCAGTTCCCTATTTGAGATTTGGTGGTAAGAATGCAGTGAACTGGCTCGGCGCCTATAGCTCAACCCGGCTAAGGCACCAGCCACGTACACCTAAGGTGGCGGGTTTGAATCCCCAGCCCGGACCCGCCAAACAACGACGGCTGCAACCAAAAAATAGCCGGGCATTGTGGCGGGCGCCTGTGGTCCCAGCTACTTGGGAGGCAGAGGCAGGAGACTCGCTTGAGCCCAGGAGTTGGAGGTTGCTGTGAGCTGTAATGCCAAGGCACTCTACCCAGGGGGACAGCTTGAGGCTCTCTCTCAAAAAAAAAAAAAAAAAAAAAATGCAGTGAACAGCAGGGTGTGAACTGAGTTTAACACTCAGTGGGAAAATGCCTCTAGGGGCTGGGGGTGGGGGGCTGGATCCTCCAACAGGACCCCTGTGTCTCCCTGGAGAAGGTGCTTGCAAGAATTTGCCAGGCAAAGTATAGGAAAGATATGACAGGAAAAAAGGGACCAAGCTGTACAGAGGTTCTAGAATTCTAAAGACCACTGAAGAGGCCCTGGGGAACTTAGTGGGGAGCCCAGATGCTACCGCTTGACTGTCCAACTCCTTCCTGTGCCTGTTTCTTTTGGTGAGGTGAAGACTACAGCAGCACCTTGATATACTAGAGTGCCAGAGCAGCCCTTGCAACACAAAGCAGGGGCCAACGAAGGGCCTCCTGGATGTGGGGGATGGTATCCCACCAGGACAGCTGGAGCCCAGGCACTGAGAGCATGCAGAGAAGCAGCTGGGGGGTAGGGATAGGACTGGAACATTCCTTCTACTGGCCACTTAAAACCAATGGCAACCTCTGAGCAATGACATGGTTGGCTTTCATGCCCAGAAGGGTGCCAGTAACTAGGTGGGCTGTCAGTTGATAGCCATGAGGACAGAATCCAGAATTCTGGGTTCTATGTGGTCACTAAGATTCCATGACTGGATGGAGGCAGTGAGGGTGACATTCAGTATGAATGGACTGTAATAACACTGCAGAAATGAGTAACACTTGTGAGGGGCCCAGTGACAGATGCCTTTGGTTCAGACACACTGAATTGGAGAGCCCTGTCCAAGAGGGCTGCCCAGAGGACAGTGGACCATGGGGGCCCTGTATAAGACTGTAGTTTGGCTCGGCGCCTATAGCTCAACAGCCTAAGGCGCCAGCCACGTACACCTAAGGTGGCGGGTTCGAATCCCCAGCCCGGACCCGCCAAACAACAATGATGGATGCAACCAAAAAATAGCCGGGCGTTGTGGCGGGCGCCTGTGGTCCCAGCTACTTGGGAGGCGGAGGCAAGAGACTC
>CAUYTI010026321.1:0-28266 GCA_963575145.1 Galago senegalensis
GCCTGGACCCGCCAAACAACAATGATGGCTGCAACCAAAAAATGGCCAGGCGTTGTGGCGGGCGCCTGTGGTCCCAGCTACTTGGGAGGTGGAGGCAGGAGACTCGCTAGAGCCCAGGAGTTGGAGGTTGCTGTGAGCTGTAATGCCATGGCACTCTACCCAGGGGGATAGCTTGAGGCTCTGTCTCAAAAAAAAAAAAGAAATTTAACACCTGTGTGTCTGCTCCACTAAGGGAGTGGACGTCTGATGGGGCTACTTTTAGATTTCCATCTATGGGTCTAAGGACACTTGCCTCTTTGGACCTGATATTGGTATTTAGCTGGCTCTATTAACCAACTTGTAAACATGCAAGATACAAGTATCTAGTTTGTAGACTGTCTAAGTCCCTTTCTTTGTCCTCTACTTCCAATGATGGGCAAGCAGAGGAAAGGGGAGCTAGTCTTAGAGGTTGAGCATAAGGGGAAGTGAAGAGGGGCAGATGGTCACAATACTTGTAAGCACCTCCCAGGTGCTCATAAGAGACTGAGTTTTCTCTTTGATTGCTCTGTCTACACTGAGGAACTTTCCCTCAGACTGGCCCCCTCCTGCCTTGACTTATCTTTAAAGACATTAAATAAACGCTGCCTTTATTTTGAAGTTGCCGTGTTCGTTATAAGATGATTATTGTCCAAATAAAAAGGATAACAAATATGAAAGAGCAAAGCTAATGAGATCTTGGCGGCAACTGTGGCTCAGAGGAGTAGGGCGCCAGCCACATATACTGGAGGTGGTGGGTTCAAACCCAGCCCAGCCAAAAACTGCAAAAAAAAAAAAAAAAAAAGAGGCTAGTGAGATCAGTAAGAGAAAAGAGGGCATCGGCAATGTTTAGATGGGTATTTATAGAACTTGTTCTATACTTCACTAAGCTTGTCACTCCCCTACTCTAAACCCATCTCACTTAGACTAAAACCCAAGGCCCTCACTGTGGCCCTCAAAGCCTCAGGGATCTGTCCCAGCCACTTCCTTGGAACCACCTCCCCAACTCTGTTCAGCCACCTGCCTCCTTGCCATTCTCCATTCAGGGGCCTTTGCTCTGGTCGTTCCCTGTGTCTGGAAAGCTCTGGGCGCCTGTTACCAACCTATGTTCTGGCCTTAATCAGGCTTCTCTTTACATTTCCCCTGCTCAGAGTCTCCTACTTTGACAACTCTTCCTAAGATAGCAGCATCTCCTGCATTTTACAACTACACATCATCCAATAGGGTAGCTACTAGCCACATGTGGTCATTTAAATTTAAATTGCCCCATTTTATAGGGCAGTGCAGATATACAACATTTCTGTTATAGTGAATGTGCTGTGAGGCACAGATGCTGTAACCCCTTCCCCTGCCTTATTTTTGTTTGTAGCACACATTGCTGCACGGAATCGCACATCTTTGTTTTGTTATCTGTCTTGCCTCTAGAAAGAAGGCTCCATACAATCAGGGACTTTGTGTATTTTGTTCAATCTCTGATCTTCAGCTCCCAAAAAGATGCCTGGCATACCATAGTAGGTGCTGAATAAATATTTGCTGAATGAGTGATCCGATCTTTTCATCCCAGGAGAGATAAGCAGAATTGCTAAAGGAAGATTTTCTCCTTCTTCCTGGCTTTGTTTCTCTTTGAGTTTCCTTCACATGATTCATTTGTCCCAGAGGAAGAAGCAGAAACGATCATATTTGCTTTGAGTGGACACTATCTCATTCACAGGTGGTCCCTTTCAAATCCAGCAGTGTCCATTTAATGCTGGATCCATTAAGATAGTTAATGGATTAAGATAGCTTTTCTGCTAGAAAGCCTTTGTCATGTAGTGATGAGAATGTCTCACTGTTATTTAAGAGAGGGAATTGTATATGACGGTTGGTTTTATAACTGCTTATGATTTATAATGCAGATTGTTCTGATGCTCCTCAAAGGGTGATGGGATCCTGGTAACTATTGGTAACTCTTGGTAACCAGAAGCTCTGTGCTTTTCCTGGGCTCCACTGATGGTACTCTCTGAGCCTGCTTGCAGGAACAACTTTGCAGGAGAAGGGCCCAGGGCTGCAGAAGGCTATGGAGAGGAAAACTGAGCTAGGACAATCAGCATGATTCTGAGCCTTCCCTTCTGAATGCATTATCTGTAGCTCATGGATTCTTTTCTGCAGATAAAATTCAGGGGGCTGCTTCCTGTGGTTACTGATGTTTTACTGCAGGACAGTCATTTCCTGACCTACCCAATGGTAGGCAGAAACTAAAGTTTGTGGCCAGAAGATACACCATGGTTTCAAGAAACCAATAGGAAAATACAAAAGAAATACAGATTTTTTAAAAATGTTTATTTATGCATGTATGTGTCTTGTTCATTAAATAACTGACATAGTAAGAGGGAGACAGCTACATTTCACCGAGTGCCATGAAGGAAAGCTATTTCTGGATGAAATGACTATTTTAACACTTTGAGTTCTGGAATTGATTTACACACCTAATACAATCCTAATGAACTAGGTAACTTAAAATATAGAAATTTACTCTCTCACAGTTCTGGAGGCCAGAAGTTCAAAATCAGGGTTTTAGCAGAGCCATACTCTATCCAAGGAACCTCTTCCAGCATCTACTGAATCCAGCTGTTCCTTGGCTTATGGCTGTACCTTCATCTTCATCATCTCCTCTATATCTGTCTTTTCTTTTCTTTGTCTCTGGTAAGAACACTTGTCATTGGATTTGGGGCCCACTTGTATACTCCAGGATGATTTCATCCCAAGAATCTTAACATCAGCCTGGCTCAGTGGTTCACACACCATAATTCTTCCATCCGAGAGGCTGAGGCAGGTGGCTCACCCAAGCAAGGGCCAAGACCCCATCTCTACTAAAAATAGAAAAAACAGCCAGACATTGTGTCAGGCACCTGTAGTCCCAGCAACTTAGGAGGCTGAGGCCAGAGGATCACTTGAGCCCAGAAGTTTGAGGTTGCTGTGAGTTATGATGCCATGGCACTCTATCCAGGGTGACAGAGTGAGACTCTGTCTTAAAAAAATAAAAAAAAAACTTTAACATAATTACATCTTTTTCAAAATAAGGCCACGTTCAACAGGTTTTAGGGTTAGTATATCTTTCTGGAGGCCCCCCTTCAATCCACCATAACTTCAATTCAAAAATGGACAAAGGATAAAAGATTTCACAAGAAATGTTCGATTTCATCAGTAATCAGACACAACTTATAATCATAAAGATCATTTTTTCCACTAGTTTCCACCTCTGATTCCCAATATAGGTGAGAACATAAGGAAATAATGGCTTTCCTACATGCTTCTAGAAGCTATAAATTGACACAACCTTTCTGAAAGGACATATATTATATATTAAATGTATTATAACTAGATCTTCCTTTTGCCCTCAAAAATTCTCAGTAGACTCCTCAAATAAGGCAAACAAATGGTCAATGACAGAAGACAGGTTGAATGCACTACAGCATACCATAAATACAAATGGTGAAAAAATATTTTTTTAAATGAGAAAAATTTCAATATAAAGGTATGCATAAAACAGTTTACAAAAATGTCAAACTCTGGGTCAAGATGGTGGATGGAGCAAATACTAAGTCCTCTGTCCGCCACCTTACATTATATTCTACATGCATGGATAGTGTATAAAAATATTGTTCACATAATAAATAGCTGAGGTCAAAAGAAAGAAATAGAAATCTTCAGATGCCAGAAAGGGAAAGGAAGACATAAGAGAGGGTAGGAGTGTGTGGGCACTGACACTGTCCAAGGTCTGACCAGGACATGGTCAGCAGACAAGCTGAGAATCAGGAACACACTGCCCATCCCCACCTGGAAAAAGAGACAGTCCACAACTGTGCACAGTGGACAGGCTGGGAAATGTCACCCATCTGTGATGCAAACCCTGAGCCTACCATCATCTTGGCACAATGTGGAAATCTAGAACTGAGCCACTGATCATAAAACTAGCTCAGAAGTTTATATAAACTCCTACAAACCTCTAGCAGATGCAAACTTAAAACCCTAAAGGAAAATAACCCAGACAATAACAAAAACCTCTACAGGGAAGCCTTCACAATTCAGGGTCCCAGCAGGAAAAGACTCCTTCAGAAGAGTGATTTGGAATTTTGTGTTCTTGTCTCAGGATTCATTTTTTACTCTTAAAAATTATTAATGACAAAAAAGCTTTCCTTTCAGTGGGTTATATCTGTCGATATTTATGAATTTAGAAACTAAAACCAACAAACTTTTTAAAACACAAGAATCTACAAGCATAACAATAAGGTATTGTATATTTTAAAATAGCTAAAAGAGAGGTTTTTGATCTCATCATAATGAAATGCTAATTGCATTAGATGATGGATACGCTTACATTGATTTGATCATTATATAATGTATGTATGTGTCAATATATCAAGTTATATCCCATAAATATGTACAATTATGATGTGTCAATTAAAAAATTTTTTAAAGAATCTATAAGTGCACATTTTATTAATCATCAGAGCAATGATGTCATTATTTATCGTGTAGGCTCTGAAAATGCTACTGTACACTCATGAGAATGAAAAAAATTGAATAACATCTTTCTATTGTTGTGAAAATTATCTTCATCTCACAGATTCCTTGAGCGGTCTTGGGGGTTTTCTGGGAATTCCCAGACTACACTTTGAGAACCACCATTACTGAAGATGTGCTTACAGCCAAGATTATTACAGTCCTGCCCCATTTGAGATAGTCGCTAACCTAACAAGTGGGAAAATTAGCCCCCAAATAGTTAGAGATAATAGAATCTTCAGAGAAGGGCTTTCACTCTAAATTTGCAGTATGTTCTAAGCTAAGCATGTGCTCATGCATCTTCATAGTCTAAATATTAGATATAAAACTACTGCTGATTGTTAAAGAGTGGGCATCTCTGGGCAGTGTAGATAATGCATATGGTTTTTATTTTATTATTTATGACTTTTTGAATTTTCTGATTATTACTCTTTTTCCATTTTTAAAATTGTTATAAGACACATATAGCATAAAATTTACCACTTAACCATTTTTAAATGTACTTTCAGTGGTATTAAATATATTCACAATTTTGTGCAGCCATCACTACCATCCATCTCCCTAACTTTTTTCATCTGTTAAACTGAAATACTTTATCCAATAAACAAGAACTCTGCATTTCCCCCTTCTCCCTGACCCTGGAAACTACCACTCTGCATTCTGTTGCTATGATTTTGACTACTCTAGGGATTTTATATAGATAGAATCTTGCAGTATTTGCCTTTTTGTGACTGGCAAGTTGAATTGCCTTTTTAATTCACCTAGCATAATGTCCTCAAGATTAATCCATGTTGTAGCATGTGTCAGAATGTTCTCCTTTTAAAGGCTGAATAATATTCCGCTGTACCATGTATATTACATTTTCTCATCCACTTATTGTTTGATGGACACTTGGGTTGCTTCTGTGTTTTAGCTACTGTGTATAATGCTGCTATGAACATAGATGTACAAATATTTGGAGAACCTGCTCCTGATTTCTTGTGTTGATACCCAGAGTTGGAACTGGTGGATCATGTTGTAATTCCGTGTTTATTTTTTTAGGAATCACCATAATGTCTTCCACAGAGGTACCATTTTATATTCTCACCAATAGTAGGAACACAGGCTCCACTTATTATTTTCTACTTGTTTGTTTTTGCTAGTAGTCATCCTTATTGCTATGAGTTGGTCCAATTATTTCTCAGATAAGCATGTTTTAGTTTTGTAATCAGAAAGAAAATTGCTGTACTGAATTGAATTCAGATTATTTTTTCAAAGGAGGCTACTGCCCACTTTGACTCACCTGAGAATATTCCTTCTGCCAGGAGGTCTAGGACCTTCAGAAAAGTTCATACAGATGCACGGGCTTGTTATTTGGGTAAGGCCTTTCTATTTAGCTAATCTGGAGTTTGTGGAGTTTTGGACAATTGCTGAGGTCAAGGTTACCCTGGCTTAGTAGATCCATTCTTCAGAAAGTAAATGAACTGTGTCAAAACTGCGTTAAAAAAAGAAAGCTAATGTTAATATACTTAAAGTCAAGCTTTCCAGGCTCTTTGAATGACTTATTACTTAAAAATATGCAGATATGCTAAATACTCTATTTCTGTAACAAGTCTGTTTAAAAATTATAAGCGATTACATTTGGAAAACTTAGTTTCTGTTTTTGATAGACTTGAAAGAAATTGTGTTTTATTTTAGAAATATTATTTTAATGTAAATTTTCTCCCTTTTATCCAGCTTCCTTCATTTAATTCTAATTAGTGAGTGTTATGGTATTTTATACTAGAGACATTACAATTTTGAAAGATTTTAGTGTTCATCTTAATGTAGTATTTCCATTGTATATGATGAAGATTGCTCATCGGTGTCAGGTTGAGGGTGGGAAATTCTATTATTAGGAAAGTTTAGAGAAGGTTTGGTAACAAATTTAAGCAACGCTCTTGCATTGTGACCCTCCTAGAGATATGTAGACAGAAACTTCCCAAATTTAGATGACCACAGAACTTGTACCCCTCAGAGCATCTAATAAGGTTACCTACTGCAGATTGTATTAATACTTCAGAGACTGCTGATCCACATACCCCCTCATGAAAAAAAGGAGATCAGGCCCGGTTTAGGTGGCTCATGCCTGAAATTCCAGTAGTCTGAGAGGCAGAAGCAAGAGGATCCCTTGAGCTCAGGAGTTTGAGACCAGTCTAAACAAGAATGAGACCCCTGTCTCTACTAAAAATAGAAAAAAATTAGCCAGGCATTATGGTAGGCACCTGTAGTTTCAGCTGCTTGGGAAGCTGAGGCAGGATGATTGCTTGAACCCAGAGATATAAGGTTGCTGTGAGCTAGGCTGATGCCACTGTACTGTTGCCTGGGCAATAATGTGGGATTGTCCCCCCCCAAAAAAAGAAGAAACAAACAAACAAAAGGAAGGGGGGATGAAGAGTTGACCCTCTTATGGTGCTTATGTCCTCATTTAATATAATTGTTTTTGGCTTGGGGCGCCTGTGGCTCAAGTGGCTAAGGCACCAGCCATATACACCTAAGGTGGCAGGTTCAAATCCAGCCCGGGCCTGCCAAACAACAATGATGGCTGCAACCAAAAAATAACTGGGCGTTGTGGCGGGTGCATGTAGTCCCAGCTACTTGAGAGGCAGAGGCAGGAGACTTGCTTGAGCCCAGGAGATGGAGGTTGCTGTAAGCTGTGATGCCACAGCACTCTACCCAAGGAGACAGCTTGAGGCTCTGTCTCAAAATAATAATAATAATAATAATATCATTGCTTTGTAGTTTTATTTTACTAAGTTCCTGTTTTCAGGGAACTTACACTCTAATAGGGAAGACACGAGTGAATGCCAGGAAGAAACCAGTTGCACTGGCTTAGACAGTGTGATTAGGGTAAGCAATAATGAAAATCATTTCATGCAAGTGGTGGCTTTTGAACTGCACCTTGAAGACCAGGAATTCATGCCTATGGGGAGTTCGGAGGGTTGGAAGGCAAGAGGCGTCCTTAACTGATAAACTTTTGATGTCAAAGAGTTGGACAGGCTGGCATGATGGGTCAGTATCCATGTCTTCATCTCAAAAATGCGCTCAGTGTGGAGTGCTCCATGACTGCCTCCCCTAACCCCACACCACTCTGCCCTGGAAGGAGTCCTGCCCAGCCCATTGTACCTGAACTGGGAGAAAGGTGTGGTGAGAGCAATAACAGTGGTCTGATCAACTGGTGATTCCAGCGTCGTCAGTTTCCTGTGTTGAATGTCTCCATTAGATCCAAGCTTAGAAGGGGAAGAGGGTTGGTATGTGATGAGCCTCTGTGCCTAATCCCAGCACCCTAGGTATCAGCCAGCCCTGTAGAAGATCCCTGTGCCACCTGCATGTGGGCTGTCATCCACTGCAGCTGGCTAGTTCAGCTCTCTGCTTCCATCACAGGCTCCCATTTCCACTCAAAGCCAGTAGCTCTTGTGGTTAAGTGTTTGGGCTCTGGGGTAGGATTGCCTAGGTGTGAATTACTAGACAGGTTTCCATGTACATGTATACAGTGAGATCAAGGAAAAAGAATGCTAATTCTGGATTTTAGTCTTTGGAGCAGTAAAAAGAGACAAAGAAATAGATGGTGAAAAGGTATAGAAAGGAATAATAAATATCTCCTTTGGTTCTTCTTTTGCAGTTCTATTTTAAACTCAAAGTGGATAATGCTGTCCGGGCTGAATCACTGAACAGAGCCTGTAAAAAATTCCCATCTCCTCATCGGCCATCAGTTGCGATAAGATGGAAGACTCCTACAAGGATAGGACTTCACTGATGAAGGGTGCTAAGGACATTGCCAGAGAGGTAAAGAAACAGACAGTAAAGAAGGTGAATCAAGCTGTGGACCGGGCCCAGGATGAATATACCCAGAGGTCCTACAGTCGGTTCCAAAATGAAGAAGAGGACGATGACTATTACCCACCTGGAGAAACCTATGATGGGGAAGCCAATGACGATGAGGGCTCAAGTGAAGCCACTGAGGGTCATGACGAAGATGATGAAATCTATGAAGGGGAGTATCAGGGCATCCCCAGTATGAACCAAGGGAAGGACAGCATCGTGTCGGTGGGGCAGCCCAAGGGCGATGAGTACAAGGACCGGCGGGACCTGGAATCGGAGAGGAGAGCTGACGAGGAAGAGCTCGCCCAGCAGTATGAGCTGATAATCCAAGAGTGCGGTCATGGTCGCTTTCAGTGGGCCCTTTTCTTTGTCCTGGGCATGGCTCTGATGGCAGATGGCGTGGAGGTCTTTGTGGTGGGCTTCGTGCTACCCAGTGCTGAGACAGACCTGTGCATCCCAAATTCAGGGTCCGGATGGCTCGGTGAGTGCATCATGTCAGTGAGATTCTGACACTGGCTTATTTGTTGAGCACAGTTATCAATCTAGGGAATAAATACCTATCTGGAGCACTGCATTTGTTCCACCCAAATTTTGGGAAAGAATCAAAATAATTGTTCAGCAAATACCTGTATTTATCCACCACATAGACTCTGTAGTTAATCTATATTTTCTTTATCATCTATCTAACCATCAATCCAACTTATTTTTTACGTATTTCAAAATAAGTTGGAGTCTATTTCAGCTTACACCCCTATAATAGTTGCATTGGTTTCTTCTTCAGTAAATACCAAAGAGATGCCCTTGGAATGTAATAAAGCTATTATTTAAAACTTACTTGACACCTTTCTAAATACAGAGATTAATTCTATAAATCTCTGACAAATGTGATTTCAAATTTTACATATAATATGTGGTTTAAATACTTTTAGGGGCCTGCTGATTTTTATTTTTCCTATAGACTAGGTATGTTTGCTCATTCTCTCAATTAGCCTTATTCAGAGAATTTTCCCTAGGCAACTTTTCTTTCTCTTTTTCAAATACTGTCCTTTGTCCTCAGATGATTTAAAATCTATTTCAAATCATCTTCATATTTAAATTACATGTGGAAAACAATATGACCTCTCTATAAAATATGCAGACAGCAGATTTGATCTTTGTTTTGAAGTTACCATGCACTCAGTTTTCATTTCTTACGTAGCTGTAGTTAACACTCCCTGAATTTGTGGAAGGGGAAGTATAGAGTAAGAAGACAGGACACGGGTTCACAGTGGAATACCCTCAGCCGTGCAAGAGTCCACTTCAAACACTTGGCATATAAAATCAGAAGGATTTTCAAAATCCTTTTGCAAATCCTGCCTCGGAGAACACATTTATATGCATATCAAATCTTTATATGTTTCAAAGTCTGTGAGTCCAAGGGAATTCTCTGAACTAAAACTTGAAAAACAAAAATATACCATTTTGTGGAAACCCAGTAACTTTGTTCAGTAATGTCATAATCATTTATACTGAGAAATGGTTGGGGTGATTAAAATTACCCACCATTTCCTAACGTGGTCTATGACACCACAGGAGAGATAAACTTGAATGAGGAAAGTATTTACATCTTGTTATTCCTTCAATACTTGTTTATTTTATACGATGCAGTCCCAGCTTAATATTTGTTTCTTTATGCTTAGCTGAAAGAAATGGATCCATGAAAGCAGATTGTGAAGGGTAAAACGTGGAGGTCAAGGGCATATTTTGCATATTTTTGCTGGTAGAACCGTTTGTGTGTTCAGCTATCATAATGGCAGACATCACCATGCTTCAGAGGAGGGTCCTTAGTCATCCACCAAATTGATCGTTTCTGTAGATCTGTTCTGTATCTAGTACTGTATTTTGGTTTTTGGGGTTCCCCCCCTTTGGTGAGCAAGTTAATGCACTAGAAGACTATATGTCAAAATATTTATCGAGATTTTGCTAAAGAAGATACAGCCTTAGAAATACATACGCACACATATTTAATCATTGGAGGCTTACATTGAGAATAAAAATCTTTTGATGTTATGATCCTAGATTTTTCTATTGGAAACACTAGAGAAAAATCTCAGCCACACTTGCCCTTGTGCCTTTATCTTCCTGGTGCTGAATAAAAGCACGGTATTACATATGCTTCCCTTATCAGTCTATCCTCCAGACCCAGAAACCCTGTCGATGTTACACACCCCCAGGTGGCATTCAGAAGTGTAGATAATGCTTCAGAACAATTGGAGCACAGACATTTTCATCTGCCCATAAACGTTGCCTGCTTTAGTGAATTAAAAATCTGTCCCCAGGAGTGTATAGTTTTCACTCAATGCTGTGAGTCCCCAACAGAAGCATTTTAATAGTTTCATAACTGTGCCTTCCGGACTTGCATTTCAATTATTTTGCCATTGTAATTTCACTCATAATTGCATTCTAACAGAGTCTTTTTAGACAAGCATTTAAATTGTTTTGCCATTTTCATTTCATCAAATAATAGCTTTGTGATATAATTACCACACTAAGCCACAGCAATAGGATCAAAATGCAAGAAAGAAAGATGCATGACCCGTGTTTGGTGGCATTTGGAGGATATAGATTTGCAAATAATTTCTCATTTGTTACTAAGCATTGTGGCATTTTGCTCAAGGAGGAACAGGAACAAAAATATGACCCAATTTATGTTTTAATTATTTGGGAGATTGATCCTCTCTTTGAGTTTGCTGGACGATTGAGTTAAAGGAAGCCAAGGGCATACCCTGTGTGTGCAGGTCAGTGTGTATGGTCTGTGGGTACATATAACATTAATTGGGGCAGGGGAAGTTAGAGTAAATATTTAATTATCTAGTGAGCTGTGCTTTGGGGAAATAAGTGTGTCATTTTAAGATAAGCCATTCTCTATTGCCAAAGTCTATTTATTAAGCACTTATTGTGTGTAAAGCACAATATTACCACAGGGGATAATGGTGGGGAGAGAGAGATTTCTCTATCCAAGGAACTCTAGTAAGGAAAAATCACAAACGTCTGCAGATTGCCAGTCTATGGGAATATCAGTAGTCATAAAAGAAGTGTGAATAAAGAGACTTCAAGCGGGGAGAACACGGTAAGGAGGAAAGCCCTGACCGAGGCAGAGGAGAGAAGGAATGGATTTGAGGCTGTTTTAGAGGTCCGGTCAGTGAGGAATGCACTTTGATTAGTTTGGAAGGGGGAGGAGCTGACTGGGTAATGAAAGGAAGCCAGTTCACTGAATTAGGTAATGCAGAATACAGGTTTTAACAGGAGGAAGAAAGATAAAAATGTCTAGTTTTAAAACTTCCCACTGTGGGATCCTTGGAGACATTGAAGAGGAGTGCCAGTGGGCTACTCCCCATGTGGGCTGAAATGCCCAGAGCTTTGGAAGTCATCTCATTTAACATAACACAGCCAATGACCTTCATGGTGGTGCAGGGGGGATGGTTCCCTGCTAAACATTATTTATGGGGCTGAGGAAAACATTATTATTATTTATGGGTGTAGAGGAAAACATCATTAAGGAGGCAGAGAAAGAGAAGCCAGAGAAAGGGAAGGTCTGGAAGTTGCTGGAAGAAGGAAGGGATGAATAGCTCTCAGGAGCTGCAGAGTCTTACAGTAAGGCTGAAACTAGTCTCTCTGTTCTGGCAATTAAAAAGTTGTTGGCTGCTGCAAATGGCTCTTAAGAGGAACACAATGAGTACAGTGAACACAATGAGCTGGGCTGGGATTTTTCAAGCCTGTGTATTGAATGAAATGAAGACATGTCCTGCAGATTCCCAGCCCCTTGGCACAGGCAGGGTTTCCTGCCACCCATTGCTGTGGTACAGAGGGGATGCTGCAGGAGTTAGCCCTCCGGACCATGGCTGACTTTACACCTGTCCTTGGGTTGCCGAAGGGGCCAGATTGGGTTCTGGGATCACCTGCACATGGGATGTCCAGTCATTTCTGACTCAGCCATACCCTGGCTCCAGCCCATTAGAGCAGAGCAGACACCTTACTGGTGACTTACCTTCCACTGTCAGAGGGGCTGGCCCCGGCTCACTGGCGTGTTTCCTCCTAAAACCCAGCCTCTGAAGCAGAGATGTTAATCATTACCAAGTCACTGCTTTTTTGCTAAGGGTTATAGAGGTGAGTAATATTTAGAAACTAAAACATTACCATGGCCAGGTGCTGACAAGTACAAAATAAATGGAAAATAACATATTCTAATCCAAATATGCTTGATAACTAAACCTGAATGAATTAATAGCTAAATATTTGGTATGTATTTTTTATCCTTTTCAAGGCAGATAGGAACTGCAATCCCTAATTCCCAGAGTCATTGGTAATTTTCAGGATAGGAGTTTTAGCAGCATAGATGGGACAAAGCTAGATTGCTGTAGCATGAACTGTGAACAGTGTTAAGAAAAACAGATGATATGGCTCAGTGCCTGTAGCTCAGTGGCTAGGGCACCAGCCACATACACTAGAGCTGGCCAGTTCGAATCCAGCCCAGGCCTGCCAAACAACAATGACAACTACAACCAAAAAATAGCCAGGCATTGTGACAGGTGCCTGTAGTCCCAGCTACTTGGGAGGCTGAGGCAAGAGAATCACTTAAGCCCAAGATTTGGAGGTTGCTGTTAGCTGTGACACCATGGCACTCTACCGAGGGCAACAGCTTGAGATTCTGTCCAAAAAAAAAAAAAAACCAGATATAGCAGGAACATTTCATTAGATGAGCATTAATTGAGCACCAGCTATGAGCCAGGTATCTGGTATGGGACATTGGGAAGAGATTCTGGTATGTTGTGTTGTTCATCATTCAGGAACTTCTTACAATGTGAAAAATGTCCTTGTAAAGAGATAAATTCTAATACACTGGTTTTTTTTTCTATTGACAGAGATATTGAATAAAATGCTATAGGATCACAGAGGCTAGAACCACTAGGTTTGCCTTTGGGAAATGGCGAAAACTCTAGAAATTGATATTTAAACAGGGTTTTGAGGGATGAATAAAAGTTTACCAGGAAGACAGGAGGAAAAATGGCATTCCAGAAAGATTTTATAGTTGTGAAAGGGCCTGGACTTTGCAGTAAATATGTGAAGTTCAGTATGGCAAGGGTGGTACTGTTGCAGCTGAGGTCAAGTTATGGTATTGGCTGAGGCAGACTCTAGAACACATATTCCAACTTTTAATCCTGTGTTCCTTTTCTAGTTCTCTAACATTTTCATTTGAAGTCCTCTTGATTAGGATAACTTCCGGAGGAATACAGGGTTCCTAATTCTTGGCAAAAAGAATGGCATCTCCAGCACGACCTAGAAATTCACTCTCCAACAGAAGAATCACCTGTTGAGCTTTTAGACATTTTTCTCTCTCTTCCAGAATCCTAAAATAGGGTATCGCCTGTTTTTTTGTATTTATAGACAGTACATAATGGCAGCGGTCACAAATGAGAAATTTTATTGCCTCGGAGAATTAACCTATAAAATCAGCCATAGTGCAAAGTCATCTTAAAGAGGCAGAGTAGGAGAAATTAAAATGAAGAAAGAGAATGTAAGCCCCAGAGGTTTTTCACTTCTTTATTCCTCCTTGCCCAGATCAGTGTGGTACATCCCAGGATCTCAGTACATATTTGTTGAATGAGTGAATGGTGGTCTCAGATCTTTAACACTCTGAGGCATCATCGAACATATCTAAAGTAAGAATGTGTTATTTTGAATTGGAACTCCTCAGTAGTGAGGAATGCAAGAGAGAAAGGTCATCGATACAAATGTTGGCAGTGCCCTTCCAACACTCTGCACAGGGTTGGAGCTCCCTGACCTAAAGAATGAATCTATCTGACTTGGGGGCCACATGCATATCTATTGTAGGGAAAGAGAGCATTAGGCACTCTTGTCCTGGAGTTCATGAGGACATGAATCCTGCAGCTAAGACCTCTCATTCTAATCCTGTACTCCAAAGCAACTTCAGGATTTCAAGTTCAGCTTTCTCTGGAGTTTGCCCATCAGCAATATGCTTACCAAAGCATGTCAGTCTTCTTGGAAGTTTTGGTTTTCATTTTCATTGACCAACAGGCATTCTCTTTTTTTCCCATCGGTTTTATTGAGGTTGACCAGTGGGAATCTGCTTCTGAGAGATCAATCTGTCCACATCTGGTTTCTGAGTATTTAAGGCTGAGGTCCAGACCAGGCCTGAGAAGATACAGCTCATATCCTACAAGGCCCCTTGGATGGTCACCTGGGTTTCCTGGAGAAATATCCCATCTGCAATCCATACTTGTTTTCCTTTAAAGCATTTTCAATATTAGCTCGAGTTGATTGGCACATTGGATAAAAACAGAGGTAGACCAAGAACATCAAAGAATTAAGAAGACTTTATTTGTACATATGATTAAAATTTGACTTGACTTTTTTGTATTTTCAGAGGCTCTTGAAAATCTAAAAAAAATTCTAAATAATTCTAAAATATTACTGATTCTTGCAAGTTTAGGATATATTTTTGGATAGGAATAGATCAGTGGTTTTTATTTTCCTTAATACTGTGTTATCAACTGTATCAAGTCAGACTATTTGGTGTTCCTGTATCTTCCATTGATAGCTGGCATTATTCATGCTACAGAAATTTACTGAGTCACCTACTATGTGACAGGCACTGGTTAGACCCCAGAAATATCATAGGAAATAAAACAGAAAATATCTCTAAGTATATCTCTCTTTCTATAGTTTTTACCTGGGTGGTGGAATTCCTCGGCATATACATCTCATTTGCTTTGTTTGCTACTGGCAAAAAGGGCAATCTCCTCGGGGGTAGAGCTGGATAGATAGCCCTGAGCCATCATTACATCTTAATTTCTCCTTCTCTGGCCTTCCCTATGTTCCCTTATTCCTTTAGTGATTGACAAAAGAATAGTCTGTTGGGATTTCTAGCTGTTTTACTGAGAGATAGCTAGGTCTGAAAACAACCAGCTTCAAGTTTCGTGAGATCCCCTTTTTTAATTCAATGGGCTGTTGTTTTCCACTAGACTACAAGCAGAGTGCAGTGACCAGTTCACTGTGCCATGAACCAGTTATTTTAGAGTGTGTATAATCCCTGCCCACGGTTGCAGTGTAGACAGGCATATCCAAACTCATAATAAAGAGTGACAGAGTTTTTTTTCTTCTGGCTTTTCTAAATTTTTGATCATTTGGCATCTGGGTGTGCTCTAAATTTTAAGACCTACAGCTTTGTCCCCTGGAAGAATACACTGCAGACTTTAGGATCAACAGCTCTGCACCCTGCCCAATCTCTTTGCCCTTGGCATCTACCTTGGTATCACTGACAGAGTTTCGATCTTTGTTGTGTATGTGCCCTGTGGCTCTGGATAGCCTGTCTGCTGTCACAGTGATCCTAATTGGAATTAAAAGTTATTGGCTCATAGAACACATCCTGTCCACCAACACTAGCAAAATCTCATTTGGATTCATTATTGCAAAATTAGAAAAGAAGATTCAATAATTCGTCACCATTATGGTCCTGGGTCTTATTTCCTCTGGTCTATTGCATTCTCTTGGGAAGAGAGAGGTTTCTGATGTCTGAATGAGGTTGGACGAGTAGCCTGAAAGACTCTTCCATCCAAAGAGTTTGACTGTTTTTCACAACGCAGGAAGAAACTCCATGCCTCATTACAGAAACTTCCCAATAAGGAGAGTATTGGGACTGTAAGATAGGGAAGGAAAATGTTTTTTTGCCATCCTGAGGGTCTTTGGGAATTTCCCATAAGATGGCTTTGAACCTGAAGCCCAGGTTCTCCTTTCTTTCATCCTGGATCTCTGTATCCCTATGTCCTTACTCCTGGGTAAGGATTCCAATCCCACTGGGAGTACTGTCCTTGGGTATATTGGTTCAGACTGGAGCTTTGCCTGCTGTCACTGGAAAACTTGCTGATACATTGTCGGCTTAAAGAATTTGTTCATGAGGACTTTGGTTTAAATAATGCAATCTGAATTACTCATCATCTAATAAAAAGATCAAGCCAAAGACAAATAACACAGACTCATAGGTGTGGTTTCCAAATATCAAGACACAGTTGCACCCTTTCATGGGAAAGCCAACATCTCAGCTTTCTCTCCTAAATAAGAGGAAGAGCCTTTAGAGTGCCCAATTTTCCTGCTGAATGCTCCAGAGAGTAGGAAGCTATTCAATTACATTCATGCAGAGGAATTAGTCTGATAAATTACTGAAGTAAATATTCATAACACATTTATCTGCAAACTGACATTTTAACCTTAAATTTACAAATTTCTTTTTGGCCTTTAAGATTGTGAGGGGAAAAACACTAAAAGAAGTCTAAGGGCATAGTTCTGAAACCTTCAATTTCAAAATTGGGATCTCTAATCAAAGAAAATGATGAGGGAAGTTTTTTAATGGAAGGAATGTATTTGAAAATGGAACATAAGGAGTTTAAAATTATTTTCACATCTGTTTTGATCCTCGTTAATTTACTTATAATCGTAGCTGCAACTATCATGGACTATGGTTTTTGTTGGGCTTTGCCCACTTAACATTATTTCATGTAGCCATTTTGGACAATCAGTACAATTACTTGGGGAGCTTAGTGAGTATATGGCCCTCCATATTTCACTGTTGCAATAACTTGCTCAGCTATCCTGCTGCTGAGCCTTTGAATGTATCCAGTTCTTTGCTTATTATGTGAAAGTAATTCTCCAATTAATATCATTATTAAAATGAATCTTTTGTTTGGAACATTTACTTGGCATATTTCTCCCAAAGTGGAATGGAAACAGTTATTAGTGAGTAAATAATATTTTACTTCCTTTTCAAAAACCATTAGCATAACTAATGTTAAAAGACAAAAAAAGTACATGAATATTAAATAATACAGAAATACCAAACAACACAGGCCTGAGGAAGCAGTCCAGGCTGAGTAAGAAGTCCTTTGCATATTCCCCAAACATGATGCCTTTTCAACACTTTTTAAAGGAACTTGCTTGCAAAGATTATGATGAAAAGGTGTTAGTATGCTCAGGGGCAAACACGATGAGACACAGAAAATAAAGGGCATCCATCCCCCCGTTGTATATGTTTACCCTCCAAACAGTGGAATCACCTCCAATCCCATACCCCAAACTAAGCTCATCGCTCCATAGCACACTCTAAGCCAACATTTCTCATCAGGAGCCCTTGTAACAGGGACAAGTCTTTGCTGTGTGATGCTATCTCACACATTACCAGATGTTCAGTGGCTGTGACCCCTGCTCACAAAATGTGAACAATGTCTTCCAGACATGTGCCTCACTGCTCCCCAGATAAGGCCCTTCAAACACAAATTTTCAGATATCCCCTACATAGGCAACAAGGCCCAGGGATTGGCCTGCAGTAGTGGCATTACCACAAAACAGTGGTGACTGGCATCTGGTCTGAGAGAAACAGAGGCAGCATTTCTTGTGTAGCTCTGGATCTTATGGGATTGTGGTTGTAACCTCCAGCTTCTCCTATGGGATTATTTTTAATATACAGGGAGGCTATAAAGTTTGTGTTCATTTAAAATAGTGTGCAATTTAAAATAGCACGTGAACCGTATGGCCACCCTGTATGCTAAATATATCCAACTATCTTGAATATTAATTTAATAAGAATCACATCCAATCTCAGACCTTCTGAATCAGTGCTAAGGGAGGGGCCTGGGAAAGTATATGTATGTCTTATGATCACGCCAAGTGATTGTTACTCAAAGGGAAGTTCCAGAAACACCATGACCTAGACCAGGACTTTCCAGACGTCAATGTGCATGTGGGTCACTTGTGGTGAGTGCTGAAGGGCAGAAAGTTCTGCTAGTTCAGACCCGCAGGGCTGGCAGTTCATGCGGACCAGCTCCTGCGGACACCGAGGTTGCTGGCTATGAGCCCCACTTTGAGTAGCACTGTTCAAGGCCCCCCAGCAAAGAAGTAGCAATATCCCCAAAAGTGGTGATAATGAAGATTGTAAAATGATATCGTGATTTTACATATTGGAAGAAAAAGTGGAAGTGTTTTTCTTATTTTCCATGGTATACAGTAACATCCATGTACAAAGGGTAATTTATGTGCCATTTTTGAGAAAAGGTTTTTTCCAAAAAGCCAATGTCTTACTGATAGCTGAGGGCTATACATTTTTTTTCTGTAGCAAATGGGAATTGGTTTATTTATGCCAGTCTTTCTTCTACACAGTGGGGGGACATCAGTCCCTAACCACATTTACAGCTGTGAATCCCAGAATGGGATCCAGATATGGCGGGGATAGTATGACTTGGCTTTGTGGAATTAGTTTCTTAGTGCCAGAGTCATGGTGATAAAATTAAAATGTGATTCCTTTGGGTTTTTCCTTCTCTTAGCTGTATGAAATTAAATGGTTTTTTGAGTATCTTAGTTTACTCAGCAGAATCTATTTAGATCAGAAGTTTTCAAAGTACAGCCGTGTCAAAGAAATGACTGAATACTGAAAGTTAACCAATCTGTTCACAGGGACAAAAGACACTCCTGCTGTGGGAGTCGTTCAGGACACACCTTAACGAGGGCAGTGTAGGTAGGTGAGGATGGAGGTTAGATCAGAGGTGTCTTCCTGGAATACCACCTTTCAAAAGTCAGCAGTTCTCACACAGAAAAAAACACCAACTGGGCCCCATCCATTCATTCATCAAATTCTTACTAAGTCAGCATGAGACATCTCACTCTGTTGTGTGGCAAATACAAAGATCAACCGGATACTAACTCTGTACATGAGACCACTGTCATTCAAATGGTATAGGAACACGAGGACCAAGAGATTCCTTCTGCTTGAGGAAGGAGTGGGTTTCAAAAAGGCTTCAAGAGACTGTGATATTGACTTACGCTTTGAGTTGTAGGTAGAATTTGGATTTGCAAAGATAGGGTTGAAGAAAGGGTGTTTCTGGGAGACAGAGCAACTGAGCAGAAGCACAAACCATGAAGATTTTGGAATGAGCATTTTAAGTAGATTGCAATTCAATTTTGTTGAAGTGGAGCATATAGAGAGGGCAGCCGTTGGACAGATGTGTTACATGTGTGAGTAGAAGAGTGACATGGTACAGTGACATCTGGAAGACTGATGTGTAGAACAGATTGGAGAGGAATGAGCCAGAGGTAGGGTAATATGGTGGGGCACATCTGAAATAGTCCCACAGATAGGAGATGAGGGCCTGGCTGTGGGTGATAGAGAGAGGAAGGTGTTTGTGAGCAAGTTCTTAGCCCTTAACAGCCATAAACTCTGGGAGTGCGGGAGGAATGTGTCACTTGGCTCTGGGTGTTGTGCCTGCATTAGAGTGTGGAGTTGTGGGGTTGGTGGGAAGGTGGAGGGAGCCCACATGTCAGAAAGAAGATAAGTTTGGTTACCCTGGACTGTTTAGGCAAGAATTGAGTGTGTCTTCTTTCCAGACTATCCTCAGCACATAGCAGAGCTCGTGGCAAGCAGTCCCCTTAAATTTGTGTTGAGTTTGAGTTGCCAGCCAGGCTGCACAGGAGAAACTGCCCAGGAAGGCATATGGAGATGGCTGCTGGGTCTGGAGGGGAAAATAGATCTCCCCAGTCTAAAGGATCTCGAATAGAAGTGCAACAGAACCCACAGGGAAGAAAGGGGGTTAGAGAGAGATAGTGAATGCTTTAGGGGATACAAGGAGAGGTCATAAAATAAATGGCTTGAAGGTAGGAAGTCTAAGCTGCCTAGAAGCCAGGAGCAGAGAGGGTGTCAGGGAAGGAGCACATGGACATGAGTGATGAGAGCTTGGGGTTGGGGGGTGTGACTGAGAAACGGACAATGACAGAGGCAACAAGAAAGCTGTTCCAGAGGGGTGGAAGGGACAGCCTTCAGATTAACTGCTCAAGTCACTTCTAAAGGGAAGGAAACAAATTAGTGTTTAAAAATTGATTATAAGTTTCCTTGGCATATTTGTTTTTGAATAACACTTCTAATAACATAATTTAACTAGAACAGCTGTAAAAATATTAGTCATCTTCTGCAAGGGAGATTTTGCATATGTGTAGCCATTATCTCGTGCTTCTGTGTCATTATGTGCCAATAATCACACCCAGGATATGTATACAGGAGATAAATTGGCAAAACAGGAACAGACTGGGTCAGCTGCTCTATCTAATTTTATTTATTTTTCCAAATTGAAAACTGTATCAGTCACAGGTACTTTTGGATTTAACAATAAAAGGATGTTTGCTGAAACATTCACATTCAGGTAGTCAGATGGCAATTATAAAGTGGTACGGAATTACACACGACAAGTGTATGGAGGGGGACGGCAGCTCCCAGTTGGTCACTTCTTGCCTTGGTCTGAGCTGACTCAAGTCAGAGGGTCCCCTAACACCACACATGGCAACTCTCTGCTGGGTCAGTAAAGAAGCCCCTTGTCCCTGGTGCCTCCCAGCACTGGGCACACCACCTTGTAATGTAGGGTCCTAGGCAGCAATGTGGCTGATGTGTGCATGACGGACACCCCTGCAGGGCGGTGTCTGCCATTTATATAATGTCACAAATCTTATTTTCCCAGTCAAAAGGCAGTGAATTGCTCTCCAGGGGACACCATTATTTCCCCCTCAGATGAAAATAAATGATACAGCTATTATATAGGAGCGCATCCTGGATGGACCACATTAAAGCCAGGGCGGTGGTGGGAAGGGCGTGGGGAGAAGCAGGAAAGGCCAGGATATTGCCAGGTTCTTCCCAGCCTGGGGAGGGTTGCTTCCTCCAAACCCACTGGGATGTCCTGAGGTGCTTCATTTTGGTAGAGACCCCCAGGCCTTCCTCTGTCTCACAGCCCGAAAGGAGTTCCTGGGAATGGCCTTCTTCCTAAGTTTCCTCTTATTTTAGAAGATTGACTTGAGTCTGGAGAGAACCTATGGGGAAACTGAGCTCAGTAAGATGTTGACCACCCCATCCTTCCTGAAGTTGTATCTTCTATGGTTTTGGCAGCTCAGCCTCCTTCTAGATGTCTGTCAGATCTCCTAGTATTCCTCCTGTGTTCTTCTCTCTACCTCCTAAAAAAGGACTTCCCAAGAGTTAGTCTTTGGGGCTTTGTTATCTGTGTGTATTTTGTGACTCAAATTGCCTTTCTTTACTCAGTTATCTCGCAAACACTTATTGTGTGTCTTCTCTGCTCCAGTTTCCAAACTAGGTGGTAAAGTTGCAAAGGTATGATCACTTGCTCTTGGAAGCCTACAAGCCAGGGAGGGAAATAGACACATGACAAATTAGGGCACCTAATTGTTGTAGATGCTATACCAGAGAGATTCAAAAGAAGGGATGATCGGTGCTATGAGATGTAAGAGCCAAACTGGAAAGATTTACAAGAAGCATCTCTAGGCTTTTCCAACGAGGACCTGTGGCTTGAATTACCTTCTTGTATATTTCCATTAGGTTGTGTTGGAAAGAAACACAGAAGATACAAAGGCTTTGAGGCAGAGCTGAATTTGAATCCTAGATCCATTATTTAGGAGTTGTGAGCTTCAGTTTACTATTCTGGAAAAATAAAATAAATAGTATTCTTCTTTTTCAGATTAAAACAAACAAACAACAAAAATATCCTGATTCTCACTTTCCCTGAGATGCTCAATCTTGACCTGGGGGTGTCAACAAGGCAAAGGCTCTCAGGCTCCACTAGTGACCTGTTAGTCATAAACTACAAAGTAAAGGAAGTATAAAATTTGTCAACTTAGAATGGTGCTATCAAGATCAGTGACAATGTATGTGTGAAAAGCACATACTAGAACAGACTAATAAATATATCTCCCAGTCTTAGTCAAACTCTCACCTCCACAATGCCATGTTTCCTCCCTTTTCTTTCAAGCTGTCAGCAGGTTCACTCAGCTTCTGTTTCCACCCTTTCAGTCTTTTGCCCCCTTCATATTCATGTGCCTTCTTCTTCTAGTTCATGCACTAAACCAATGGTAGCCTGATTTGAATGTAGAAGAACCTGATGATAGTGGTCAGGGGCCAGTGGGAGCGGCAGATTTAAGATATCTTAAACATCCTTTGTCTGGAGCAGGATTTTCCTATGAGAAATTTGTGCATTTGTTCAATGGGGTGAAATCAATGGATGGCATCTAATGTCTGAATCAAAATGCATCCTGAGTTCTACCCTTGACCATATTTCAGAGCACAGACAACCTTGTGCATAGTGGAATTTGGTCTTCGCAAACTCTGTGGGCACCTATAACCCTTAAGAGGAGACATGAATACTTCACTTCCACCATGACAGTGTGAGTTCTGTGGAACAACTCCACAGTAAAACTGTGAAAATTATTAAAGAACAAGAAACCAAACACTTAAAGTCTCTGGAAATGGCCATATGAACTAAATAAGAGTCAAGAAAATATACTAAAATCAGTAACAAATATGAAAGTTTGTGGTATTGAACTAAGACCTCTACCTTTCATCCCCTCTCCAAACTCAGGAAGATAGAAATTTCACTCTAGACTAGTGTAACCAAGAACAGAGGGCTCCTTCTACACCAGCTCCTAATTGCCTAAACTTTTGGAAAGAGTTTAGACAATTGGATAACTTGATAAAATTATTGGTAGAAGTTATAAAAGAAATACTCAGAGCCAGGCATAGTGGCTCATGTTTAAAATCCTAGCATTCTGGAACGCTGAGGCAGGAGGATCACTTGAAATCAGGAGCACAAAACCAGCAAGATCAAGGCCCTTTCTGTAACAAAAAAGGAAAATTATTTAGCCAGTGTAGTGGTGGGCACTTGTGGTCTCAGCCTTTTGGGAGGCTGAAGCAGGTGGATCGCTTGAGCCCCAGAACTTGAGGCTCTACCCAGGGTGATGGAGTGGAAACTCCATCTCAACAAAAAAAGAGTAGGGATATCATTCAGAGAAAATGTCTATATCCCCAGCTCCAGAACCCTAGCTCAGAGATTTTTGCCTGGGAAGAAGTAGACTGTGAAACAGAGAGTTCCCAGTATCTTACCAAAGGAAATGACTTTGTATACAACAAAATGGGGGAGAAATTCATGCCTAAAGGTGCTCCCCCAAACAGTGATGGTTACAGTGAAAGTCATTTGGGACAACATTGGTAGTTTCATTGGCGATATAAGCTAAAATGTAGGCCAGCTAGTTTAGTGAGAGAATTAGGGAAAGAGACAGCTGAGAGGAGTGAATCTTAAAATGAACACTTGCTTTGGAAACTATCCCTTCAAAGGATCCAAATTTGATTGGATAATCTGTGAAGCATCTCGTACCCCACGGCACTGTTGAAAACAGCAGAGCAATTGAACTTAGTTAGTATACTTTGACAACTGGGAATGGTCACGGGGAGAGAGACAATGAGAGAGCTTTGCTAATACCTCTGTTATCTCAGGGTAGCTGCGGGTGTACCCAAAGCTATATCCTCCGCATAGGAACATCAGAGGCTTCATGCCATGGAACAAGAGGAAATAGAATTCAGTAAAATAATCTAGCCAGTCACTAAATAAATAAATAAATAGATAAAACAGTAACAATCTCTGGAGGGAGGTAAAGACTTGTACCCAGATAGCTACAAGATTTTATGTAAAATGCCCAGTTTCCAACAGAAGACTATGAGACATGCAAAGAGACAGGAAAGTTTTCCCATACAAAGTTTTCCCCCAAGGGGAAAAAGCAGGCTATAGAAACTGACTATGAGAGGAACCAGATATTGGATGTATAAGAAAAAGACTTCAGGCTCGGCACCTGTGGCTCAACCGGCTAAGGCGCCAGCCACGTACACCGAAGGTGGCGGGTTCGAATCCCCAGCCCGGGCCCGCCAAACAACAATGACGGCTGCAACCTGTGGTCCCAGCTACTTGGGAGGTGGAGGCAGGAGACTCGCTGGAGCCCAGGAGTTGGAGGTTGCTGTGAGCTGTAATGCCACAGCACTCTACCCAGGGGGACAGCTTGAGGCTCTGTCTCAAAAAAAAAAAAAAAGAAAAAGAAAAAGACTTCAGGCCAGGCACAGTGGCTCATGCCTGTAATCCTAGCACTTTGGGAAGCTGAGGCAGGAGGATCATTTGAGGCCAGGAGTCTGAGGTCAGTCTAAACAACATAGCAAGACCCCATCTCTACAACAAATAGAAAAATTAGCTGGGCTTAGTGGTGTGCAACTGTAGTTCCAGCTACTCAGGAGGCTGAGGCAGGGGAATTGTTTTAATCCAGGAGTTTGAGGTTGGAGTGAGCTGTGATGATGCCACTACACTCTAGCCCAGACAACAGAGTGAGACCCTGTCTCCCTTCACCTACAAAAAGAAAAAGAATAGGAAAGGTTTTAAAGTAACCATAATAAATACATGTAAAGATCTAAAGGAAATCATAATTAAAGAAGTCATAGAAGGTATAATGACAGTGTCATATCTAACAGAAAATAGCAATAAGGAGATATAAAATGCCAGAAGAAATAATGGTCAAAATTTTTCCAAATTTATTGAAAAATGACTTGCTACTTATAAAGGAATCCCAAGAAGATTAACTTGACTTTTCATCGGAAAAAGTGGAGGCCAGGAGGCAGTGGTTTCCATATTCAAAATACATAAAGAAAAAAACTATTTAATAAAAATCCTATATGCAGAAAAGCTGACTTTCAAGATGAAAGCAAAATAATATATTCTGAAAAACAAAAATGAAGAGGATTTTTTTCTAACATATCTGCCTCATAAGAAATATTAAAGGAAGTTGTTTAGTCTAAAACCAAGTAACTTAACAGAATAATTTCAATCCATAAGGAAAAAACAAAGAGAACTTCTAAAAAGTAATTTTTAAAGACAGTACAAATGCATGTATTTTCTCCTTTTTTCTCTTAATTAATTCAAAAAGTCAATGTATACAGGGGTACTCAAACTTTTTAAATAGGGGCCAGTTCACTGTCTCTCAGACCATTGGAGGGCTGAACTGCAGGCCCAGGATGAGTTGGCTGCTAAGCAGGACAGGCAGCAGCGGCAAAAACACCCGGGCCAGATAAATGTCCTAGGTGGGCCGCATGTGGCCCATGCGCCGTAGTTTGAGGATGCCTGGTATAAAACATCATATGTACATAAGATATATACATATACAAACACACATATGTATTACTGTTAAGCCTATAATTTATAGCAATGTAACATATTTGTCAGTAACAGCACAAAGAAGGTGAGTAGGAACAATACAGTGTTATGAAAATTACTCCATATGGTAACTTGAATTCACAAAACAAATGAAGAGATCCAAAAATGATAAATAAGGTTAATATTAATATAACAAATGACATGAAGATATATATATATATTTTTACTCTCTTAGCTTCTTTAGGGACATAAAGTTATATAGTACAATAATTAATAACAATGTAATGTTGAGTTCATAACATTTTAAATGCAATATGTATAGCTATATCAAAAAAGAGGCAAAGGGAATAAAGCTATATGGGAGTAATGTTTCTATATCTTACTGAAATTAAATTAGTGTAAATATGAAGTTGATTCTGATAAGACGTGCATGGGTTAAAGACATTTAAATGCTGTTCTAAACTAGGTGAGAGTTGCAAAGATATAGAACATTTCACCCATATTGCAATGTCTCTTCTTCCAGAGCACACATAGAACATTCTACAGAATATACCATACACTAGGTCACAAAAAAGTCAATAAACTGAAAAGAATATAAAAAATATAAAGTTTGTTTTCTGATTATGAAAGAATAAAATTAGAAATCAGTAACAGAAAGAAAATTTCAAAACCCACAAATATATAGAAATTAAGCAACAAATTCCTAAGTAACTAGTGGATCAAAGAAGAAATCAAGGGTAGGTTCAGTGGCTCCTTCCTGGAAAAACAGTACTCTAGGAGGCCAAGGTAGGTGGCCCATGGGCTGTAGTTTGAGGATGCCTGGTATAAAACATCATATGTATATAAGGTATATACATACAGAAACACACATGAGCTCAGGAATTCAAGACAACTTTGAGGAAGAATGAGACCCCCATTTCTACTAAAAATGAAAAAATTAGCCCAGGTCCAGATGGCTGTACTGCTAAATTCTACCAAACATTTAGAGAAGAATTAATACCAATTCTTTACAAATTCTTCAAAAAACAGAAAATGAGGGAACATTTTCTAACTCATTCTAGGAGGTCAAAATTACCATGAAAAGCAGAAAAAGATATGATAATAAAGGAAAACTATAGATCAATATCTCTTTGATTATTCATGCAAAAAAATTCTCAACAAATTATTAGCAACATGAATAGGATTGAATCCGGCAACATGTAAATAGGATTATATACCATAACCAAGTGGGATTTTATCTCAGGAATGCAAGGTTGGTTTAACACTCCAACATTAACACATGTAATATACTATATCAATAGAAAAAAATCCAAAAACCACAGGATCATCCTAATATGGAGAAAAGGCCTTTGACAAATTCAACAGTTTCTTGGTTAAAAAAAACAAAACAAAAAACAATAATCAAACATCAAAAAAAAAAATTCAACAAACTGGAAACAAAATGAAACTTCCTCAGTCTGATAAAAGACATCTACAAACAACTCACAGCAAACATCACACTTGATTAGAAAAGAGTGGATGCCTTTCTCCTAAGATCAAGAATAAGACTAGCATGTCTACTCTTGCTATTACTAGTGTACATTGTACTGGAGGTTTTAGTTAGGGCGATTTTAAGTTAAAAAAAAAAAAAGGCATCTAGGTGGGAAATAAAAAGTAAAAGTATTCCTATACACAGATGACGTAATTATATACAAAATCCAAGGGACTCTACCGAAAAACAATTAAAACTAATATACAAGTTCAGCAAGTATATTAGTTTCCTAGGGCTGTCATGACAAAGTACCACAAACTAAGTGGCTTGAAATAACAGAAATGTATTTTCTCTCACAGAGGCTAGAAGTCCAAAGTCAAGGTGTTGAGTGTTCCTCTGAGATTCTGAATAGACTCCTTCCTTGCCTCTTTTGGCTTGTGGTGTTTGTTGGTATTTTTTGGCGTTTCTGGGTTTATAGATGCATCACTACAATCTCTGCCTCCATCTTTATATGACCACATTGGTCCTTTGTGTCTCTCTTCTCTTCTTGTAATAACATTAGTCTTTTTTTTTTTTTTTTTTTTTTGCAGTTTTTGGCTGGGGCTGGGTTTGAACCCACTACCTCCGGCATATGGGGCCAGGGCCCTATTCCTTTGAGCCACATTATTTATTTTAGATTAAGGGCCCACCCTATTTCAGTTTAACCTTACTTTTCTAATTACATCTTCATCTTACCTTATTTCCAAGTAAGATCACACTCTGAGGTACTACGGTTAGAACTTCAACATATCTTTTTAGAGAACACAATCCAACACATAACAGTAAGGTTACAAGAAGTAAAATTAATTACTAAAATCAGTTGTGTACCTATATCCTAGCCAGGAATAATCTGAAAATGGTAGTAAGGATATAATCCTATCTATACTATACCTGAGACAGGGTCTCACTCTGTTGCCCAGGCTAAGGGGCAGTGATGCAAATCTTGCCATGTTGCTCAGCTGGTTTTGAACTCCTGGCCTCAAGTGATCCTCCTGCCTCAGCCTCCTAAAGTATTAGGATTACAGGCATGAACCACTACATTCAGTCAAATCAATTCCATTTATAATAGCATCAAAAAGAATAAAATACTTAGAAATAAAATTTAGCAAGTACAAAACTTGTATTTTGAAAAAAAAAAAAGAAAAGAAAAATTGCCAAAAGAAATTTTTTTTTTTTTTTTGAGACAGAGCCTCAAGCTGTCCCCCTGGGTAGAGTGCTGTGGCATTACAGCTCACAGCAACCTCCAACTCCTGGGCTCAAGCGAGTCTCTTGCCTCCGCCTCCCAAGTAGCTGGGACCACAG
>CAUYTI010026322.1:0-27477 GCA_963575145.1 Galago senegalensis
GCGCCTGTGGTCCCAGCTACTTGGGAGGCTGAGGCAGGAGACTCACTTGAGCCCAGGAGTTGGAGGTTGCTGTGAGCGTGATGCCACGGCACTCTACCCAGGGGGATAGCTTGAGGCTCCGTCTCAAAAAAAAAAAAAAAAAAAAAAAAAGAGATGGAGTCTTGCTCCATCACCCCAGGTAGAGTGCCATGGCACCATCTCACTGCAATCTCATATTCTTGGGCTCAAGGGATCTTTTTGCCTCAGCCTCCTGAGTAGCAGAGACTACAGTTATGTGTCACTGTAATGTTTTTTAATTCTTTGTAGATATGAGGTCTTGCTATGTTGCCCAGATTGGCCTTAAACTCCCAGTCTTAATTGATCCTCCTTTCTCAACCTCCCAAAGCGTTGGGATTACATGTATGAGCCTCGGTGCCTGATCTTTTCCTTTTTGAAAGCCGATTGGAGAACATTTACCAGCACAATACTGGCAGGTGTGCAGGGTCACCAACTCCATTTTTCAGGGGAGAAAATTGAGGCCCAGAGAGAAGAAATGACATGTGTAGGGCCACAGCTAAGACCCCATCCCCTGACTCTCAGGTCTTGAGACGCCTTACCACATCCCCCATACACTCACACTCCAGGGGCGTGACCCTGAAATGCTGGCTGAAGACTACTTGGTGTCTGAGCATTCTGATTGCCCTTCACCCTGCATGATCCTTGGGGAGTAGGAGGGGTCGAGAGGGAACAGAACGAGGCGACTTGATCTCTGGAGTCAGAGGGAAGAAAGAAATGGTCCTCGGACCAGAGTGGGGAGGATGACGAGTGAGAAAGTCCCCAGAAAGCCTGACCACAAGATCCACAACAATCATTACAGCCTCCCTGCCCTTCTCAGGAACAGCCAGACCTGTGCCCTTCTCCTCCTCAACACCTCTTCACCTCTCAGAGACCCTTCACAGCTCCTCAGGACTCAGGTGAAAGGGGCCTTTTGGGGATGGGGGGCAGGGACATCTGTTTGCTGGCTATGTGACCTTGGGTAAGTCACTTTCCTTGGGTAAGGTACTTCAGTTCCTTCTAAGTAAAATGAGGTGCTGGGACCATTTCCGTCTAAAGATGCTGAGTCTCAGGCCTTAGGGAGGTCGAGGGAACACCTCCTGCCTGGAAAGTGGGTAGGGGGTGAAGATGGAGGTTTCCTTGGGAGGGTTAGTCCCTACATTGCCCATCGGCAACTGAGTCACAGGGAATAGGGAGGCATGGGGTGCCTGGGCTCTTAAGTCTGGTCCTGGGGAGGTGCATACACCCGTGGAGATGTCTGGTCTAGGGAGCTGTCAGGAGGCCCTCACCCCTGCTCTGTCTTCACAAGGGGCCTCCTGAGGAAATCTTCAAGGGGTTCAGAAACAGCTAAGTGAATTATGACACCCCAGGAATGTTTCATCATTCCTGTTTCATAGATCAGCAAACTGAGGCTCGGAGGTTAACCTGACTTGTCCAAGTTCACTCAGTAAATCATGCTCCCGGAATTCAGACCTGGGCTTCAAAGCCAGTATGTTTCTCCATGTAGCTGGCTTCACTTTGGCTTCACTTTGGGAACACCTCGACCTCCTTACTCATGCCTGGAAAGTGGGTAGGGGGTGAAGTTGGAGATTTCCTTGGAAGGGTCTGTCCTACATCTCCCATGGGCAACTGAGTCACCGGGGACAGGCGGGCATGAGGTGCCTGGGCTCTTTCATACTCTATGACCCTCCCACTGGCTGCTTCCTACCTGCCCTTTATGAGCGAGGTGGGGAGGGAACTTCAGTTCCGCCTTAATGGTTTCTGTCCCTGGCTGCGGCAGCATGTTTTACGAGGGGTGGGGCTGTGCCAAGTGATCACCTGTGGCCCCACCCAGGGCTCCACCCCACTGGCTGCTGGGAGGGGTCCCCTGGAGCAGCTCAGCAATTATCTAGTAGGGGGTGGCGGGGAAGGACCTGGGGTATGTGCCTGAGGCTCAGGCACCCCAGGATATTTGGAGTCTCCTGGCACTAAGGAGGAGGTTTCCAGCTCCTTTCCTCCCATCAATGTTGGAGGTTCTCAGGGCAACATTCTGGCCCCTCTGGCTCTTAATTCTGCCTTAGTTTCAGGAAAATGGGTCATCCCTGTCTTGAGATTTGACTAAAGTGCAGAAGCAGGGAGAGGGACAGATGGGCAGGGGAAGGAGTGCGGAGAACAAAGAATAAAAAGCAACCATGTCCCCCAGGTGAGGCTTTCTTCCAAATGTGAGCCACCAACATTGGCAGCTGAGTCATTCCCATCCTGCACATCAGGTCTCTCTTTAAAGCCATTTCAGTCTTTCCCCTGCCTCTGGAAGTAGGCTGGTCACAGAGCATCACTCAGTATGCCCCTCCTGAAAAAGCACTTGCCTGCCCTGGGTTGACCTGGAAGTTCTTTCAGGTATCTAACCTTCATTTTTCTTTCTTTCTTTCTTTCTCTTTTTTTTTGAGACAGAGTATATGTTGCCCTTGGTAGAATGCTGTGGTGTCACAGCTCATAGCAACCTCAGACTCTTGGACTTAAGCGCTTCTCTTGCCTCAGCCTCCCAAGTAGCTGGACCTATAGGTGCCCACCACAACACCTGGCTATTTTTTTGTTATTGTCATTATTTTAGCAGGCCCTGGCCAGGTTCAAACCCACCAGCCCCAGTGCATGTGGCCGGCGCCCTAACCACGGAGCTAAGGTGCCAAGTCCTTAATTTTTCTTGTAATCTCAGTTTTCTGTCCATTCATCAAGGGACCTCCCCACCTCCAAGAGGCTGTTAAAGGGTAATAGATTCATCCATCTTCCAGGGAGGGTCCCAGCTTTGCTGCAGATGCCTGATTCTAATAGCTTCCTGTTCTACTCTCCTTTGCCCAGCGCTCCTTCCTTTCTGCCATCCCTGGTCACCTCTGGGCAGCTTCCTACCTCTCCAGCCCCTCTCCAGCCTCTACCATCCCACCCTGGCACCAAAGGAACCAGATTCAAGCACTCACAGTGGGCTCTGTTCCACGGCCATCACTGCTTCGGGGAGTCATTCAGCCAACAGCTCCCTAGGAGCCTCCATGGAGGTATAAATACTCCCACATGCCTGGACCAGCCCCCTGCCTAAGGGCTGGGGCGGGGCTGCCTCCCCAGGCCAAGCAGGCAGGTCACATGCCCCATAAATGCCATAGGACCACAGGCCCTTCCCAGCAGGCCTGGGAGGCCAAATGGGTCCTGAACTTGATGGATGGATGATGCATGGGTGGGTAGGTGGATGGGAAGGATGGTCGTATAGATGGACAGTTGAATGAACAGATTGATAGATGGACAAGGGATGGGTGAAAAGCTGGACAGATGGACAGATAGATGGATAAATATTCAGTGGACAGACGAATGGATGGATGTCTTTGACCTACCTGTGGACGCTTATGTAATACATGAAAATAAAGGGATGTTTGGTTCTGAGGAAATAAGAAATTCTACTTCTCAAAACCCCCATCTCTCCTTTTCTGAGACATACCTACCAGAACCCCCTTCTCTCCACCTAGTCTGAGAGATCCACTCTGCTGGATTCTCCCCACTCCTTAGATGTTCTGTTCTGGAGCAGAACACCTAAACACCCCTGGCCCCCAGGGAACTTTTGCTCTTCCTCTTAGGTGTCCTTCAACGTCTGCCTTTTTCTCCCTCCAGCCTTCTTGCCTACTCTGGAGTCCAGGCTCTGAGGCTATGGCCCCACTCTCATATCTTGCTCCCAAAGGAAAATCAGCTTGTCTTCCAAAGTTAGTGGGGTGGTGTGGGTGTGTGTGTGTGTGGGGAGGGAGGTGGAATTATCAAGTCCAAGAACATGAAACCTTTCTATGGACAGTTTAGGGAGAAGGCACCCACCTTCCCCAGATATTGTTGAAGGTATGACTGAGCCTGATATGAGAACTGGTGTGGCAAAGGACTTGGAGGTGGACAAGTGGGAACTTCTTGCCTGCTCAATTGATACGCCTCAGAAAGCAGTGACTTGAGGTCTTTTGATTTCCAGGGAAGATAGTTCCCTTAAATCCTTGGTCTGCCCAAGCCATGAGAGGGGCCAAAGAGTGGATGATGAGGTGGAGAATGACTGAAGGCTTTTCCACAGATTGTGAGCCATCACCTTTGTCCTCCCTACAATAAGTTTCTTCCAGCTCCACGGCTAATGGGGTAGAGGAAAGGGCTGAAGGATGGGGAGAAGTTGCTGACCTCTGAGCACACAGAAAATCCACCCCCATAATAAAGTCAAGGGGTTGGACAGGTGGTCCCGCCCCCAACCTCCTGTGCTGTCTTAGTAACTGGCTATCACAGTGATTGGCAGCTGAGGATTTGATCTGTGTGACCAACTGGGATGCTGGAGCCTTGTCCCATGCCTAGGAACCTGGCTGTAATTATCTGCGGAAGCCTTCTTTGAGTCCACACTGCAGCTTCCCTACAAAGCGCGCCCCCACCCCCTTATTTCCTCAAAGAACTGACACCAGGAGGTTCTCTCCTGGCTTTGCTAGCAGTGTGGGTTTGTCCCGAGAACGAATGTCATTTCCTCCATTATAAAATGGGATCCTCATCCATGCCCTGCATACCTCACCTGGTTGTCCTGGGTAATGAATGAGACCCAGAATGGCAAAGCACTCAGAGGCGATTAAGCCAGCACCCTCTTGCCTGGTGCTCCTGCCTCCTCCCCTGGGGTCAGGCGCCCATGAAATCTCAGGAGAAGGATGGGGCTGAATGTCATTTCTTCACTTCAACCATTCGCCCTTCCCAGGGGTGCTCTCCATGGGAGTGGTGGAGAGGCTTTCATCCAGTTCATGGGCCCCCTTTTTGCCTGCCCACCTTAGAGGGGGCAACGAAATGGTCCAGTATCCCACCATCCTTTGGGCCAGGGGCCTCTTATACTCTGTACATATCATTATCAGAACTGCTCATTATAGCCAATCTGTTATTAGGGATATTAATTCTGCCACCACTACTAATAATCCAGATTTAGTAGAAGACAAATAGATACTGGAGCACTTCCTCTCCCAACCCCATCCAACGCAGAGGGCATGCAGGAGATTATCTTCTTGAACTTACTGAACCTTGGAGTGAGACTTGCAGTGGGAGGCCCTCCCACCCAAGCCCATCTCTGAGAGATGGGGAAACTGAAGCCTTAACAGTGGAGGGGATTATTGCCTTCTCCACAGGTGTCTGTATACTGCTCTTTCCTCCAGGTGCCTGGGCTATGTGAAGGGTGTTCTGAGCCCTGAACTATGTCGTTGAAGAAGGGGCAGGCTCTGGGAGTGTTTCTCTGACCCTGTCCAGCTCCTTGGCTCCAGCAGATCCTCTTGGGCTTGGCACTCTCTCCAGAACCCTTCTCCCCTCAGGCAGGTTGGGCACACTCTTAGGAAGGCCCAGAGAGGCAGAGCTACCTCTCCAAAGCCACGTGCTCTCTAGCAGGTGGGCTACAGAAATTCTTCTGAGAGGGAGCCAGGACACCACCTGCCACTCACAGTGAACACTGCTGTGGTCCCTCCAGCTCTGTGCAGGGGAGGGGCTGCTAAGTCACAGAGTCTGATAGTTGCGTTTTCTGATCACGGTAACGTGAGCATGTTTGTGTGTATGTGCACATGTGTGTCCTTGTGCACATCCTATGCCTTCTTAGACTAATGGGCTGGTGTAGTCTGGGACATGGGTATGGAATTTACAAGTGTAGGTGGAACCTTCAACTGTCTCCAGGCAATCCGGTTCTGGGGACACACCCCATTTGGTTTGTGTGTGTGTGTGTGTGTGTATTTTGGTGCCAGCTGTATTCCCTTGCCAGCTGTAGTTTGTCGGAAGCAGTAGTTTCAGGCTGGGGGAGCCCTGAAAGCCCCTGGAAGGGGTGTGAGGGCAGGGCTTGAATCTGACTGTGCATCCTCCCGTGAGTGTGAGGTGGGGTGGCGAGGGTCAGACCTCCCAGTTGGCTCTCTATTGCATCCTGGGGGGTCCTGAGAGGTGCCCACCCCCTGGACCTTCCAGAGTAGCTGTGAGAGCACAGGTTCCCTTTTCTCTGTGACTCACAGCTGGCTCTCAAGTCAAGTTCCCTGAGAGATCACGATTCAGCTAATTCTCTCCCCGGCCCCATTAATCTGAGCTGACTAAGCAAGAGCCACAGGCAGGTCAGAGACCCAGGGATGCTCATTCCTTAAGCAACCCCCAGAATCCCTGCCCCAGCTTCCAGCCCTCCCTCACCTTGGCCGTGTCATGCCTAATCTAACCAGCTGGGCTTCCAGCCCCCCTGAGAAAGATCGTCCTTGCCTCCCTTTGGAGCCCTTTGGGTGTGTCTCTCCATCGCTCCTTCAGCCACTGCACACCCCACAGTGGACATCAGACGACAACTTGTCTTGTTGTGTCTGCACTCATTTTTACTGTTTGGTCAGGATCCAGCCTTTAAGGCCTGATAGGTTCAGGAAGCAGGATGATCCCATACAATCCATTTTGTCCAGTGTCATGGCTCTGGGCTTTTTCTCAACACTTAGAGCACATGAAAGATATGCCAGGGCCCAGTGGGGTGCAGGTGATGGGTATTGGACTCCAAGGGGATCTTTGACCTAGGCGGAGATCTGCCCTGAGGGGTATGTGAGAGGGAGATCGGTTAGCACTAAAGAGGTGAGGCAGGGAGGCAGGGAGGTGGGCTGGGTTAGGGAGGTGCAGGTGAGAGTAGGCATGAGGAGCAGAAGTCTGGGAAGAGGTTGAAGATGGGCATGGAAGAAGGTTAAGGATGAGGCTGGGATTGGGGCTGGAGAAGAACACAGAGAAGCGGCTGGGGATAGGGATGAGTAAACCAGAAAGACCCATCTTATTCAGGGCCATTTGATTGCTGTTTCTGGGATGTACCCTCCCAGAGGTCATCTTGTCCTTCCCCTGCTCCTGGGCGTGTTGCCAGGCAACCCCACCCATCTCAATCAAGGCTACCTCTCCACTCAGGAAACCACCTTCTGTGGTCATATAGTCCAGAAAAACTCAACTCAAAATGAGGAAAATCTCCCTGAAGTCTATCACCTCTCCTGCTGCAGAAGTAGATTGTGGCTGGACCAACTCCCCTCTGCAGGCCTTGGCAGGGACCACAGGCAATGAGCAGGAAGAGGGGAGGGCATGCCTGCAGGATCTCTGTTCTTTCCATCCTTCTGTTATGGGGGGATGGGAGGTGGCAGCTGTGGCCCTGGCTTCATTGAAGTATGGATGGAGCTGGAGAGAATAACAGAGGAGCAGAAGGCATGTGGACTTTCTATCCTTTCCTGCACACAAGCTCCCAGGACATTGCAGCAGGACTTGGAAAGAGTCTCTGGCTTATACAGGAAATGGGGATACCACTGGTCCATGGAGACCAGGCATCAAATGGAGCTGGGTGGAGGGAAGTTAGACTCAGGAAGGACTTCCTGGCTAGGAATGATGGAGAGCCCAGAGGAAGTGGTGCTCTATTTCTTTCTCAGAGGGCAGAAGGGACTCTGGGGCGTGCTAAGGGAAGGCTTTCCATGTCATGTACCATCGGTGGGCTTCTCCCCTTGTCTTTGACTTCCTGAGGCTTTCTCTCTTTTCACAATGAATGAAGGTTGTTGGTTGGAGGCAATGTGGGATTAGTGTGTGGATGAGAGAAAGATGGGGAGTAGGGAGGGGTCCCAAGCCCCCAATCTTTCTTTTGCTTTCTCAGGACCCAGAGTCCAGAGGATTCTGGGGCTTTCTGAGCCCCTGGGAAATAAAGTCCTATGAGAACTCCTTGGCATTCCCGGGAGAACAGGTTCCTGGCTCTGGGAGGTGAGTGAGGCGCCGGGCCTGGGGGGGCAGCGTGCCTCGGCAGGCCCTGGAGCCGGGAGCTGAGCACTCGCAGAGGCTGCATGGGCGGGGCTGGGCGGGGAGCTGGGAGGGCATGCGCCTCTCCCTGTGGCTCCTTCGCCCCTGAGGATCCCCAACCTGGGGCAGCTCCCGCCCCCCTCTGCCTCTCCCTAGGATCTGTCCCAGCCCTGTCACTGCCTGACTTATCCTGTGTCCCTCATGGAGCCACAGGAGAAAGGGGCCAGAACAGAAGATGCTGACCCTTCTTCCCACATCAGTGGGGATGCCCTTCTCCTCTCTGAGTCCCATGGTCAGGGAATAAGGAATATGGTAAAAGAGTCCGAGCCAAGCCTGAGGGGAACAGGACTAGAGGCCAATGCCACCCTCTGATCAACCCAAAGGAACTGAGGTTCATCAGTAGAGGAAAGAGAAAGCTATGGGGGCAGGTAGAGCTGGACCCTGCAGCAATCGAGACTTCAGAGAGACTCTAGGAAGGACTTCATGACTGTAGGGGAATTGAACACATTTTTTCCTTCAGGGATTAGGAAAACTAGGAGGGGGAAGCCTTGAGATGACTTCTCAAGAGGAGGAGCCTCTCCCCCAGGGTCCTTTCCTGTTTTGCCTCAAGCACACTCAGACATATCCCCCAAACCTGGAGGAACAGAGAGAAGAGGCAAACATCCCACTTGTTAGAGTCTATTCTTTATCCAACATGCTCCTTCGGACATTTAGGGAGGGCCTGGGGGACTCCACGGGGAATGCCAGACCTTAGCCCATCAGGTGCGGGTAGGGAGGGGTTGTGGGAGCTAGTGGGGGCTTCCTGCTGCTTCAACCATTTCCTAAGGGCCTTCACTGCCCACATGGCCACCTCTAGGTTCCAAAGGCCTTGGCTGGAGCCTGGTCCCTGGGATTCTTTGCCTCAGGGGTGTTGAAGGACAGAGATGTTCCCAGGCCCAGGGGAGGAGGGGAACTGTGCCCCAAGCTCAGCATCAGCTCCGGCCACAGCACCTGTTTGCCACCTGTCTGCTTCTCCACCAGGAGCATCATTTCTTTTCTGCAACCCAGGCCTCTCCACTCCCCAAGTTTCTAAACCCCAGCTCAGGCTACCCAGAGATGTTGAGCGAGTCCTTGATCTGTGCACAGCCTTGTTGCCACCCATCCCCCAAAGCTGGGCTGTCCCTTCTCCACCTGGAGAAGCCACTAGGTTGAGATCTTTCGGTTCTAGTTTTCTAGTTCCAGCACTTTTGAGTCCTTATTTTCTCCCCACACAGGGTGTGCACGCACACCTTCTCCAAGACACAGAGACACAGCACAAAATCCAACAAGACACAGCAGAAAGTGGCCCACACTACAGCAAGGAGGATTAAAGTCAGACAATCTGGAATAGGGATGGGAGTGAGCGCGGAGGAGGGGTCCCCCTTGGCTTCCAGGCACTCACCCGAATTCTGAGTCTCCCTTGAGCTGTGGTGAGAAGCTGGGGAGCACCCAGATGTTCCCAGTGACTCCTGAGGCCCGTTAAAAAGGCAACCCCCCCTCCCCATACCCTAGCCCGCCCTGCTGGCCTCCACGGCTGACTTGGGCCGGGGCTCCTCTTACCTGCTCAGTGAAGCAGGTCGGCGTGGGGGCCCAGGTCTGGGGGGCCAGGAGCTCCGTCCGTCTGTCAGTCCGTCAGCTCTGCCGTCCTGCTTCTGTGCTGACATCAGGTGAGGGGAGGTAGCTGCCGGGTGAGCCAATAATTATGATATCAGCTTCCCCTTGCCCCGAGGGGCTGCTGCCAAAACGGGGAGAAGAGAAAGGTGACTAAGAAGCTAGTTTGCTCCTTGGCTCTCGTTTGACAGGTACCGGCTCCTGTGCCAGCCCTGGCCGCGCCCCGGCACCCCCAACCCCTCCCCCTCCTGAGCTAGCCCAGGCCCCCTGTCAGTGCCAGCGGGCACAGCCTGCAGCTCGTGGAGGAGGGGGTTGTCTTGTGGCCCCCACCTGTACCCCAGAACAGGGATGTCAGCCCCCTGCAGGTGGGGCACAGGCCTGTCAGGGCATGCACATGTGTGCCAGGAGAGCCTGGCGATCCCATGTATGCTCTTGGAGCCAACGAGGGGGTTCCGGGGAAGAGCACTGGATGGTAGCCCAGGGTTCTCAGAGGCATGGCATGGACAGCAGTGGTTGTGACCCTCAAAAGGCAAGCATTAGCACAGATTTTCTGGGAACTGTCTCACAACAGTCCCTCTGACACCTCCAGGGTGTCTCCTTGTGCGTGTGGGTGTGCACACCCACATGTACCTGTGTCCGTGGCTCCTTCCGTGTACCTGTAGGCAAGCAAGCCTCTCCACGTGGCTCTCCCTGAGTCTGTCCATTTGTGTGTGCCTACATCTATGTCTTCCCCTATGTCTGTGTGGGTTTGTGTCCCTGGGTCCAGGCTTGTGCCTATGTGTCATCTGTGTGTCTGTGCATATGTCTCAGCTCTGGGTCAGTAATCCTGCCCTGTGTGTGTGTGGGGTGCTTGTGTGCATAAAATGGGGTCTCCCTGGTTCCATGTCATGATCCCATGGCTACTCTTTATGGTCTGGAGGATAGAAACAGAAAACTGAGTGATCATGGCCTTGGTTCCTAGCCACTCAGAGTCCATATTGAAGATGCCTGGCAAGCCTAGGAACTGGTCCTCACTGGTAGCACCTCAACTTAGCCTTGGAGCCTGTTTCTGCCCTGACAGTCCTCCCTGTTGCTGCCCCAGATCCCATCCCCACCTCCTTCTCTCTGCTTTCTTTTTTATCTTCTTTGCCCTGCCACCTTGTTCCCAATTCCTAGACATTCTTTCCCTCCTCTCCCTCCTCCTCCTTCCCCCTGGCCTTTAAGCCTACTTGTATCTCTGCCTGGAGCTAAAGGCTCTGGAGACCTAGTGATAGCATTGCTGCCCAGCAAGGCCTGAGATTTGGCTTCTGGCCTGAAGGTGTCAACTAACTCTATCTCTGTCCAAGGAGAGAGGTAATGTCAACCTGGGCTGGGGTGAGGGTGGTCATTTGGCACAAGTGTGAAACAGACTAAAACATTTGGAGAGTTTCTTGGTCTAGGCAGAAAATGTTCTATCGCAAAGAAGAGGGTACTGAAATCACAGTAGACCCATTAGTTGAGTGATGGTTAGTGGTGTGATCTTGCACACTTACCACTCTGAGTCTCAATTTCCTAGTCTGTTAACAAGGGAATAATATTATTCACCCATAGGGTTGTGATTTAAAAAGTTCACATGTTTAAAGTTCCTAACACAGCTGTGTTTGGTGGCTCATGGCTGTAATTCTAGCACTCTGGGAGGCCAAGGCAGGAGGTTCCCTTGAGCTCAGGAGGAGTGCGAGACTAACCTGAGCAAGAGCAAGACCTTATCTCTATTAAGAATAGAAAAAAAAATTAGCAAGGCATTGTGGTGAGCACCTGTTGTCCTAGCTACTTAGGAGGCTGAGGCAAGAGGATTGCTTGAGCCCACGGGTTTGAGGTTGCTGTGAGCCATGATCCCACAGCACTCTACACAGGGCAACAGAATAAGACTCTATCTCAAAAATAAAAATAAGGTTCCTAGCATAATCCCTCACATATAGTAGATGCTCAGTAAATGTGTGCCCCAGCTTGGTGACTGTTGCTCAGTGGTTATGGTGCCAGCCACATATACTGGGGCTGGCGGGTTTGAGCCTGGCCCAGGCCTGCTAAACTACAATGACAACTACAATTTAAAAAAAAAATAGTCAGGCATTGTGGTGGGCGCCTGTAGAGAGCTGTGATGCCACAGTACTCTACCAAGGGTGACAAAGTAAGACTCTATCTCTTAAGAAAAAAAAATTCTTGGGCTTAAGTGATTCTCTTGCCTCAGCCTCCCAAGTAGCTAGGACTATAGGCGCCCATCACAATACCTGCCTATTTTTTGTTGCAGTTTGGCTGGGGCCGGGTTTGAACCTGCCACACGTGGTATATGGGGCCAGTACCCTATTCACTGAGCCACACGTACTGCCCAAAGCTCAAGAATTTGAGGTTGCTATGAGCTGTGACACCATGGCACCATCGGCAACATAGTGAGATTCTGTCTCAAATAAATAAATAAATAAATGTGCACCTCCTTTCTCTTCACCAAGCCCAGAGATGCCGGTTGGGAAATGATGATGTTCTAACGTGCCCACTTGGATATAAGAGTTGTGTTCTGGGATTAGAACAGAGGCCCTGATTCTGTTCACCTCTCCCTGGGACTCACACTAGTAATCAAAGCCCTGCTCCCTTAACCTAATAGTGGACTTTCACAGAGGAAGAGCCACTATCAAGATACTGCTCCTATCTGATGTATGCAGGGCTAATTGTTATTTCTAGACTCACAGATATTTCTGTATGGATGTCCTAGGTGTAGAGAAATGCATGGGAGCTGTAAATTGAAGTCTGCTATCACTGCCATCAATTGCCATCATTCTGAGGGCCCTATCCAGTGCGATAAGATAAGAAACAGAACTAAGGACATAAATATAAGAAGGAAGGAGAAAAAACCTTTAAGAATTAAAAATAGGGCTGGGTGCGGTGGCTCATGCCTATAATCCTAGCACTGTGAGAGGCCGAGGTGGGTGGATCTCCTGAGTTCACAGGTTCGAGATCAGCCTGACAAAGAGCAAGACCCCATCTCTACTACAAATAGAAAAAACTGAGGCAAGAGGATAGGTTGAGCCCAAGAACTGGAGGTTGCTGTGAGCTGGGATAATGCCATCGTATTCTAGCCCAGACCTGCAAAACAACAATGACAGCTGCAACCAAAAAATAGCCGGGCATTGTGGCTGGCGCCTGTGGTCCCAGCTACTTGGGAGGTGGAGGCAGGAGACTCGCTTGAGCCCAGGAGTTGGAGCTTGCTGTGAGCAGTGAAGCCATAGCACTCTACCCAGGGGGACAGCTTGAGGCTCTGTCTCAAAAAAAAAAAAAAATCCAGACAGATGAAATATTTGCCATAAAAATTAAAATCATACAAATAAATGGGAAAAACATAAAAAACACTTTTATAATTATGGAGTGGAAAAGGCATATTTATTTATTTATTTATTTATTTTTCTTTTTTAGAGACAAAGTCTCACTTTCTTGCCCTCGGTAGAGTGCTGTGGCATCACAGCTCACAGCAACCTCCAGCTCTTGGGCTTAGGCAATTCTCTAGCCTCAGCCTCCCGAGTAGTTGGGACTATAGGTGCCCGACACAACACCCGGCTATTTTTTGTTGCAGTTTGGCCAGGGCCAGGTTTTAACCCATCAACCTTGGTATATGGGTCTGGCGCCCTACTCACTGAGCCACAGGGGCTGCCCGGAGAAGGCATTTTTAAAACATGATTTCAAATCCAGAAGCCATAAAGAATATGTTGACAGATTTGACGAAATAAAAAGAATTTTTTTTTTTTTTTTTTGCTAAATAGAAACATGAACGAAGTTAAAAGACCAAAAAAATAGCCTGGAAGAAAGCGTGCAACATATGTAACAGAAAAAAGGTGAATATCCATAGTAAACAAAGAGTTCCTCTAAATAAATAAAAGATGATTTCACGGAAAATGGGACAGGACACAAATAAGTAATCCACAGGCAAAATACAAATGGCCAAAAAAAAAAAAGTCGAAAGATTTTCAACTTTATTTAATGATCAAGAAAATGCCAATTAATTCAGGAGCCCAGGGATGGGTTGGCCAGGAGAGACTTGTAGTTGCCACCTTCCCACAGTGAGATTCTGCTTCTGATGGGTGAGATGAACTTCTTTCTCTTTCAAGACAGGATCCACCTCTGCCCCAGGAATGGGCGCAGGCTCTGGCTCTGGCTTCCTTTTTCCTTTGGGAAGCACAACTTCCTCGTTGCATGCAGTCTGGGAGTTGAAGCAAGAGCTAAAGATTTCCATAGACCTAGGACTGAAAGGGGATGTGTGAGGTCTTTCTCCTCCTCCTCTGTCTCCAGATAGGACCACCCCTCCGTCTCTCATTGTACCAGCCCTTCATAATTATCTCCTAGATCCAGAAAGTCTGTCTTGGTGTCTAGCCTCAACTCTAGCGGCTGCACTGTGGCTCTGCTCCCTTGGAAAGGACTTCTATTGAGAGGTTTTTTTTTTTTTTTTGAGACAGAGCCTTAAGCCGTCCCCCTGGGTAGAGTGCCAAGGCATTACAGCTCACAGCAACCTCCAACTCCTGGGCTCAAGTGAGTCTCTGGCCTCCGCCTCCCAAGTAGCTGGGACCACAGACGCCTGCCACAATGCCCGGCTATTTTTTGGTTGCAGCCGTCATTGTTGTTTGGCGGGTCCGGGCTGGGGATTCCAACCCGCCACGTTAGGTGTACGTGGCTGGCGCCTTAGCCGGTTGAGCTGTAGGCGCCGAGCCTATTGAGAGGTTTGGTTCCACATGTTCTAGTGCCCTCATTTCAGACTTGCAGATGGAACTGAGCTGGGCCCAGGTCTGGACAAGCTGTGCTTAAACAGGCTGGGGCCAGAGGAAGCGCTGTACCTCTGGAGACAAGAGGTCAGAACCGGTTCATTCTGCTGCTGAGCTTTGGCCAGGGTTGGGCTGCTTTGAGCCAGAAGCAGCCCTTGCTGGGGACGAAACTCCCTGGGGCCAATGTCTGCCATGTTCCAGGCTGGGGCAAGACCCTAGGGACCCCAGGGAGAACAAAGAGCATGTTTCTACCCTCAAGATCCTCAGTGAGTTGTAGGAGGAGCACCCCTCCTCCACTCCATATCAGGATTATCCATCTTCTCTCTAATTCTGCTCATGTAGGCTGGACTGGTCTGCCCAAAATGAGTTCCCAAGACCGAGGCTGGCGCTTCCCAGGCTTTTCAAGTCTCACTTCATTGGCATGTAAGAGATTTAAGAACATCTGCAGAGGAACAGGGCCCAAGTGTAGCTGCCATAAGTCCCTGAAGCCTGAGGACCTCCTGTCAAAGAAGGGTAGGAGGCTGGGTGGGGTGGCTCACACCTGTAATTCGAGCACTTTGGGAGGATGAGGCAGGAGGCTTGCTTGAGGCCAGGAGTTCAAGATCAGCCTGAGCCAGAGGGAGAACCTCTGCCTCTACAAAAAAAAAAAAAAAAAAAAGAAAGAAAGAAAAGAAAAATTAGCTGGGCGTGGTGGCATGCACCTGTAATCCCAGCTACTCAGGAGGCTGAAGCAGGAAGATTAGTTGAGTCCAGGGGTTTGAAGTTGCAAGAACTAAGCTATCTTAAGAAAAAAAGGCTGAAGAGATCTAGGGCCTATCAGGGTCGGCTTCCTCGGGGAGAGCAAGCAGCTCCTTGGCTGTGGATGATGGAGAAGCACCTGGCCAGAGCTGCGGAGGGTGTGTGGTGGGGCAGCTGGGCTGGGAGGTCTGAACCTGTTCTGGTTGGCTGACCCTGTGGGAAATCCAGGGAGTTTCCAAGCTGAGAGCTTGGTGGCGGGGAGGGTCTGTGGGGAGGAGCATGGTTATAGCCCTGCAGGATGAGGAGGACTTCTGTCCTCCTGCTGTAGGAGGCGCGGCTGTGGAGGGGAAGACTAAATGCATGTGTGTGTTTTCACTGGTGTCAGTGTCTCAGCACATGTGGACTTTTTTTTTTGTTTGTTTGTTTTTTTGAGACAGAGTCTCACTATGTCGCCCTGGGTAGAGTGCTGTTGTGTCACAGCTCATAGCAACCTCAAGCTCTTGGGCTTAAGTGATTCTCTTGCCTCAGCCTCCTGAGTAGCTGAGACTACAGGTGCAGGCCACAATGCCCTGCTATGTTTTGGTTGTAATTATCATTATTGTTTGGCAGGCCTGGGCTGGGTTCAAACCCACCAGCTCCAGTGTATGTGGCTGGCGCCTTACTTACTGAGCTACAGGTGCCGAGCTGCATGTGTACTTTTGTGTGAGTGTGCAAATATCTATGTTCCTTTTCTCATGTTCATGTGTCTCTGTGGGTGTGCATTATGTCTGTGGCTCTAGAATGTGGGTGTGTCTGAGCTAGGATCTGTGTCTAAGTGTGTGAGCTCTGTGTGTGTGTGAGAGCAGTCAGGTCTGACACCAGATGCAGAGGCATCTGAGTGACTACGTGTGAACAAATGACTGTGGCTATGTATGGCTGTGTGTGTTTCAGTGAGTGACTCTGATGTCTCAAGGGCATTGATGCTCTCTGAGGTGAGAGCCTGTAACTTTATGTGCACAAGTGTTTGTATGTGATTGTGTTTAATTGTTGTATCTATGTCTGTGCATGCATCTGTGGGTTCTGTGTGTACCCAAGAATCCATGGGTCCGTGTATGCATGCCTGTGGGTCTCACCACCCTCAAGAGCAATTCTTCTGTGGCCGGGCACGGTGGCTCATGCCTGTAATCCTATCACTCTAGGAGGTTGAGGCAGGTGGATTGCTTGAGCTCAGGAGTTGGAACCCAGGCTGAGCAAGTGTGAGACCCTGCCTCTACTGAAAATAGAAAAAAATTAGCCAGGCATCCTGGTAGGTGCCTATATTCCCAGCTACTCGGGAGGCTGAGGCAGGAGGATCACTTGAACCCAGGAGTTCAAGGTTGCTGTGAGCTATGATGATGCCATAGCACTCTACCCAGGGTGATACAGTGAGACTCTGTTTCAAGAAAAAAAGGAGCAACTCTTCTGAATCTTTGTCATCATCTTTCCAATTAGGCTGCTCAATTTCCTTCCCTCCATCCTCTGCACCAGCCCTGCAAGTTGGAGGCTCATCCTTTTGAGGCCCTTAGGTTCCCTGAACCCAGTAAAACCTCATGGCTATGCTGACCATGACGAATGGGGCCCGGACAGGGGTAGAGGCTATAGGGGACACCCTATTTGGATTGGTACCGCACCAGAGCTTCACTCATTCCTGTCCTACCTGAATCCTGACCCTGTACTCTCTGGCTGTATCACACTCTTTCTTTCAGGATGCAGCTTCCCCTCTGAGACTTTGGGGAGAAAGAGATGTCAATCTGAGCCCCCAAAGGCTCACTCTGGGACCCAGGAACCTAACCCCTAGAGCTGCCCTCGACCTGAGGCCCAGGTCAAGGTGAACTCAGAGAGTGGTGTGGACAGCCCTGCTCTTATCCCTTCAATCTCTTTCACAAGCTCCCTTTTCTGAAACCTGGGCCTTCTGGTTGTCACAGAGGGCTGGTGCTGGTGGGCAGGAGGGCATAGGGAAATAGGGAAACTCTCCAGGCCTTAGGGAACAGGGATGGAGAGATAATATGGGCTGGCTCATAAATCTGGGCCTATCTGCTAAGTTTAAGTGACATTGGCCCAGAGTGGCCAAGACATTTCTCAGGGTCACAAAGCAGGGCACACACAGCAGTCTGGGGAGGGGTTCTAAGGAGCAAGAAACTTCTCTATGCTTCTGAAACATTCACTTCTTCATACACCATTCACGGTGCCAGGCCTTGTCTAGGAACTGGGGACATAGTTCCATCAGGCAAACTGTCTTCAAGTTGTTTTCAGCCTCACTGATCTTCTCTGGCAACAGGGAACTCACTACTGTGGTTCTGGAGTCTCAGCATTGCACAAGTTTGGCTGGTAGGAGACACCCAAAGCCACCTGGTACCTTCCCAGAGGGCCACTGGTGAAGGGCTGTGGGTTTCTGGGCAAAGAGGGTGCAGTCCCTATCCCCAGCAGTGCCCCATCCACCTGCTGCAGCCTGGAGTGTGTGCAGGAGGAGCCGAGCTGCCCAGCTACCTGTACCAACCTGACCTGGCTGACAGGCCCTTCCTTCAAAGGCTGGCCCAGTCCGTGCCGCTTTATTGCACAGCTAATGACGGTGATTAGGCTGACAGGTGCCGCCTGCCACCCGTCCATCCTCTTGCCGACTGAGGAGGGTGGTTTCTGAGCATCTAGGGGAGGCTTGTCCTGTGAGCCCTGTGAGCCCTGCGAGTCCACCATGGCTGACCTCTCAAGCCTCAGGCTAGCTTGGGTACCCCTCTTCCCCTGATAAGGCAGGGCCAGCCCAGTCCGCACCTGAGCCCTCTCTGAGCAGGACTAAGGGGGAAGTTGAACTGAGAACAGTGGCAGGCCAAGTACACCCTGAGAAGCTCACCGTCCTTTCCCCAGCCAGGGCTGGACAGCAGGTACCTAGCAGGGTCCAGGAGGAGGTAGTAGCAGAGGGTCCTCTTTGCAGATGTGGCTGCTCCCAGAACCCCTGCATTATGGGTAAGCCAGGGCAGAGCCTCACCCTTCTGCAGCTGGCCCACTCTTAGTGTGGGGGGCACCATCACCTGGGGCTTTGGCTTGGGGGGTTTGTCCTGGTGTGGGTCTGGGTGGGTGCTGTGATTTATGACTGTGCTTCATGAGTGAGGAATGCCAGCCTGGGGGGCCGGGTGGAGGCGGAGCTGCTCACCTGACACTCCTCCATCTCCTGGCTGTCTGGCATGTCCTGTCAGGATCCCCTGTCCCCTGGGGACAGCAGTGTTCTCCCCTGCACAGTAGCCTCCTCCTATCTGCGCTCCCCACCAACCCCCAGCTCTGAGAGCACTGAGTGAAAGCCCAGCCCAGGGGGATCCAGGATTAAAATCTTTCTGGTTTTCTCTCCTCACATCTGAGCCTCCTTTCCCATTCAGGCATGAAGGTGGGTCAATCTCTCTCTTCTCTCCCACTGTAGCAGGAGGGGACTGAATGAGACGCTAGGAAACTTCCCATCCAGATGACTCAAGGTTTACTTGTCACTGTCCATAGGGAGAGAGACTTAGGATAGACAAAGATGAATGTTCAGCCAGGCAAGACTGTTGAGCTCCCAGAATGGATGATGAATGTGGTATCGTTCTTCTGCACCCCCACTTCCACCTTGCAAGATAAATGAAAACTCTGAAGTCCATAAAGTGGGGAGGAGAGATAGCAGTGGAATAGAGAGGTGGAGCCATCCAAAGATGTCTGGTCCTGGACTCTGAAGGCATGCCAGTTTTGAGCCTGGTGCTATCAGTCTAACCTGTATCCTTCTCGCTGCAGGCTGCCATTTTGGGTGAGGGTCCATCTTTCTGGGTACCCAGCATGGGTCAGCCTGCCTCATCTGGTCTCGTGGGACCTGTTTTTCCAGATGGAGGAAGGGTCAGTGAGGCACTGGCAGGAGCAGAGGGTTTTATGTAAATGCCCAGGGAGGGCTCTGGGAATGGGGAGGCTGGTTTTCCCAAAGACACGCAGGGACTGGCAGCTCCCAATTAGCCAGGCCCAATGATGTCAGTGCTGCTTTCCCAGGTGGCTGCGCCCACTCCAATAGGCCTTGGCATGGGTGTCCAACCATTACCTTCTCCCTTGGGTGGGAGGGGTGCCAAGGAGGCTGCCATATAGGATAGAGGCTAGGCTCCCTCTCACTGTAACCCCCAACCTAGGGCCCGAACCATGTTTATGGACCAGCCCTGGGAAGTGCTGTAAGAAAACCATCTCAGACTCTACTGCAAAAAGACTTTAATGTGACTAATATTTGAACCCTCCCCCAAACACTGAGAGTCTGGGGAGACTTTATGCTGGGCCAATCCCAGAGGCTGTTCCTATGGCAATCACGGGCAGGCCCTCCTTCTGGGCCACTGCAAGCCTGAGTTTCAATAAATACAACGCAAAGTGGTCTGGGCACTAAGATGGGAAGACAAAGACCTGGGGTGCAAGAAAAGGCGTGTTGCATCGCGTGTGAATACACTGTCACTGTCAAGCATGCACACCCAGGATCATGTGCACGTGCACAACCCCCTCAGACATCCTCACACCACACACCATCCTCACATACACGCGCACACACACACACTCTTTCCTCTGACACTCGAGAAACTAAGCATACACACAGAGATTATATATACATGTCCCTTTCTCTCAGCATCTGGCCTAGGGCTTGGAGCTGGGGGTGTCCCATCTTAGCTCAGAAGGATGGGAATGGGTCAATCTCCTGGACTTCGCTGGGCTGTGCCTGGTCTAGGGGCTGGGTGTGGTGGAATTGACTGGGCTGAGCAGGCAGTGAGTCGTAGTGTTGGAGTGGGCCCAGGAGGGGAAGCTGTCCAGGTGGAAGACGGAGAAGCTCCAGGTGTTGATGGCCAACGTGATGACCAGCACCCCGATGATGTTGAGCAGGAATCCTGCTCGGGCCTGATGTGAGGAGAGGCAGTTTATGCGGATGCTGAGCGGGGCCAGCCCCCCTCCCTCACTTGTTCTGGGAGTCTTCCCACTAACAGTGCTCCTCTGGGAAGCCCTTCCTTCAGTCCACCCTACAGCACTAGCTGAGGCCTTTGCCTCTGCTTTACTCTCAGTGCTAACAGGGAAAGGGGATGCTCCTCCTGAGCTTCTGGGGCCTTAGACTTTGTTCTCCCTGAGTGTGGGTACCTGGCACCTCGTGCCTTCCCCGTGTTCCTCACCTACTTCCCTCCATCCCACGTGGCTGGGGGCTGGCAGGGCCTGAATGTGCTACAACTGGGGGATCCTGTCCCAACCCCTGCATAGCCAGGTGGGGCTCACTCTCGACACTGAGACTCTCAATGGCTTTGAGCTACTTTGTGGTCCACCAAGATGGGAAGACAGGGAAGGAAGGAGGGCCAGGCAGTCAGGCCTCCCTGCCACTCACCATATCAGACACTTTGAGGCCTCCGAAAGAGAAGACAATGGCGTTGGGTGGGGTGGCCACAGGCAGCATGAAGGCCAGGGAGGCAGACAGGGTGCAAGGGAGCATGACGTAGAGAGGGTTCAGACAAATGGCCTGAGCCTGAGTGAGAGACAGTGAGGCAAAGCTGACATTGGTCCCCATCCTGGAGGGAGCAGTATTGCCCCAATTCTCCTGCTTCCCCTCTCTGGGGGACAACCCCTGCCTCCTACACACTCTCTGGTCATGAACCCACCACTTCTGCCGGGGGGTGACCTGGGAAGGGCCTCTTGACCTCTCCAGAGGGAATGAGTGTGCTGCCCTGCCTTGTGGGGTGTGGTGATGGGAGGGGCCAATAAAACGGATCTCGAAGGGGCTCCAGGGGTGTCATCAAAGGCTGCAGGAACACACCTGGGGAGGAAGGGGCTGGGGACGCTTTGGGGAGCAATTTCACCCCATTGCCTCAGGAATGACCAGACCAGAGGCTGGGGTGAGGAAGTGGGTGAGGCCACCAGCAAGCCACATAAGGATATTCAAGGGGTAACGTCACAAGGGTGGGATGAATCAGGGGTCAGACTGCCTCAGAGCCTAGGCAGCTCAGGAGCCTGGGGAAAGATAGAAGCTCAGGGTCTTCTCCCGAAGAAGAGGATGTGCAAAGACAGGCTACTCTGCCCAGCAGGCAGAGCCCCTGGTGGGGGCAGGCAAGAGGGCTGCCTGGAGGAGGTGTTCCTGCAGGGGCAGCTCACCATGGAGGCCAGGATAGGCAGGAAGAGTGTGGTGGTGGCCACGTTGCTAGTGCACTCAGTGAAGGTGGCTACCAGGAAGCAGAGGATGACAGCAATGGCAGGAGGTGGCACACTCTCCAGTGGTGTCAGCTTGTCCCCCAGCCACTTCGATAGGCCTGAGTACTGTGGGAGAGGAGGGTGGTGTGTGAGAGGTGAGGCTGGCTTGGCCCAGAGTCCTCTGCTGAGGCTCTGGGAGGGTTCTGTGACTGCCTACAACTCCCTAGTCTTCAGAGGCAAAAACAGCTCTGAAGGGAAGGTAGGACCCAGCGAGAACCAAGCGGTCCTCTCTCCTGTCCTTGAAGAACAGTTGGGTGTGTGGAGAAGAGTCAGAAGAGAAATTAAGAGAGTGTGGCCAAAGGGCCTTCTTGGAAAACCTGGGGCTTGGCGGCAGTGAAAACCTTTGACCACATTTACTGCTGCCTTCCCGATCTCTCTTAGCAAGTCTGTGGACAACCTTAGCCCTCTCCCTGCTCCCTCAGCTCAGTGGGTTGGGGCAGAGGGGACCTTGCTCCTGGCAGGGTGGGAGAGTGGGGGGAGAGAATGAGGGAGAATGGGGGCAGTCCACAGGGCAGAAGAACTCTGAGGTCTCGCCCAGGTCGGTGATGCCAAACTGTAAGCCCCAGGGAGGTGGGATCTTATCTTGTTCAGAACTGCCAGCAGCTGCAAAGCACTTGGCGGTCAGTGGATGAACATCCCACAGCCCCAGGAGTCCCCTGATAAGGCAGCTGCCTCCTGTCTGTGGGAGGAATGCACTCAGCTAGAACACAGAGGCCCTGGGTTCAGTTTCAGGGATTTCTCTTTTAGGTGGAGGCTCTCCTGGTCCCCAGAACCTCGCTGGGGGTGTGATCTTGGTGCCTCCTGGTGGCTGCAGCGGGCAGACCATGTCAACCCAATGCCAACAAGTTGGGTGCTGTAGCTACCACTTTCTGTGTCTGGCAGTGGGTGAGGGCTGGGGTAGGATGGGATTAGTTGCTAAGAATAGGCCTCAACCATCAGAGAAGCCACACTAGCAAGAGGTCCCTAGGGCTTGTGTTTTTTCCTTCTTCCTCAGACAGGGCTCTAAGTCTTGTGGCTGCAGCAAAGGCTCTACCCACCTGGGGGGGAGGAGTTCAAACAGGCCGAGGGAGTAGGCCAGGGATCTCTTACCTCACTGCCCTTGGCCAGAGCAAAGCCACCACCCAGCAAGAACACAATGTTCCAGGGCATCTTCTCATTCACTATCTTCCAATTGAGGAGGGCAGGAGGGGCCTTCAGCTTCCCTGGTTTTTCTACTCCCCAAGCAGAGAAGGATGGTCACTGAGAGCAAGCAGGCCTTTCTTCCCCTCCACTTAGGGGCTCCCTGTGCGTGCAGGAGGGGCACTCTCAGTTCTGCAACATCTCAACTTTGTCTCTGAGACCTCATGCCCTTGGCAAGCCACTCCAACATCTCTGAGCCTTGCCTACTCCTGCTAAATGTGGTTGAAGGTACCTTACATGCCCAAAGGCAGGAGAGAACATTCCCTGCCCCAGCCCAGGTGCTTACTCGGGTCCTGAATCAGCCCTGGGAACTTGGAGGGCACGAAGAACATAATTATGCCGATGAAGATGGCCACTGTCCCATCAGATGCCATGCTGGGGGTGGGGGTGAATAAGGAGGGCAGGTTTAGTGGCTTAGGCCTGCTTAGGGTTGCCGAGTGGAGGGTGGTGGAGAGGATCCCCTCCCATAGACATGCCTGGGGAGCCCCCACCCATTTTGCCCTGGGACCCTTCTCCCTACTCTCCTCTCTGAGTATGGGAGCCCCAGATGGTTCTCCTCCTTTCCTGGGCAATTCTCACCTGCCTCCGTTGGCCTTGGGAAAAGCCAGTTCTCCCCAGCCAGGGAAAAAGCCTGGCTCTCGGGTGAACCAGAGCAGCACCAGAAAGACAAAAAGGACAGTGACAGCCTTTTCTGCAAAGGTCATGGGGCCCAGCAGCTTGTGCTCTGTCTGGATGACATTGAAGGCAGCTTGCTTTTGTTCTTCTGACTGTACCCCAATGCCGAAGTTCTTCCGAAAGCTGCAGGTAGAGAGGTAGGGCAGCTCAAAAGGGGCCCACATCAAGCAGGGAACAAGGGGCTCTGAATTTCCATGATGTAAGATTGAGGCCCCCAGTGGGCATCACAGGGTCGCTAGATCCCCCACCCCAGGTTCTGGAGGAAGAGTGGAAGACTTTTGGGGGACATGGCCCTTGTTCATCAGGCCCTGCTATATCTGCCCCACTGAGCCCCTTCCTTCTAAGCATTCTTTTTTTGAGACAGAGCCTCTAGCTATCCCCCTGGGTAGAGTGTTGTGGCATCACAGCTCACAGCAACCTCCAACTCCTGGGCTTAAGTGAGTCTCTCGCCTCAGCCTCCCAAGTAGCTGGGACCACAGGCGCCCACCACAACGCCCAGCTATTTTTTTGGTTACAGCCATTATTGTTGTTTGGCAGGCCTGGGCTGGATTCGAACCCACCACCTTAGGTGTATGTGGCTGGCGCCTTAGCCACTTGAGCCACAGGCGCCGAGCCCTTCTAAGTGTTCTATGGTGTAGAGTCCTTCCTTACCCAGGATGAGGAGGATGTAGCAGCCCAACTCCATGCCCCCTTCTGGCCCTGAACCACAGGTCTCCTCCTCCAGCAGCCTTTCAGGAAATCCTCCCTTTTCTCCTTTACCTGTTTCTGGGTATCCCCTGCTAGCCTGACCCTTCCCTGCATTGTCCTCAGCCCACTTACTTAGTAAGTGCTGCTTACTTAACTTGTGTTGACATTTAACTTTTCACTTGGGTGAATCCCAACTCTCTGCTGGCCTCTGAGTTCCTCAAGGGCAAAGACCATGCTTCACACATCTTTGACTTCCCCGTGGTACCTGGCACTGTGCTGATCTCTTTGACTACCACCTTGCCTTATACTAGCTCCCAACCTTAATCCACCTTCCTTGCATTTGCTCGAGTGAATTTTCCAAATTTTAGCAACAATGCTTAAAAACTTTCAATGACTCCCTACTGCCTAGGCAGGAAGAGCAAATTACAACTCATATCACAGTAACACTCATACCACCACTCCTATCCTGTACTCCTTGTAGACATTACTAATCAATCACAGGCTCGATTCCAAAGGAGCCTTAACAGGGTCTCCCATAATATTCAACTCAGAGCTCCCAGTAACTACAAGCAACCCAGGGTTGGAAGTAGGAATGAAACCTATTTACTATTCTTGGCCTTGAAAACAAGGTTCGAACTCTTTATGTAGCATACAAGATCCTGCATAATCTTCCCCAGTCTACTTCTCCAGCTTTAGGTCCTAATGCTTCGTCTTTGTGTCTCATCCCCACAGAACTAGAGTTCCCTGAAACACCTCATGTCCTTTCTTGCCACTGTGCTTTGTGCAAGTTTTTCCTGCTGCTTGGAATGCCTTTACCCCATTCTCTGCCTGGCTGACTTCTAGTCCTGCAAGATTCAACTTAGGCAGTATCTCCTCCAGGGGGCTTCTGGAATCCCCACTATTCTGGGCTGAATGAGGCTCCCCATCCCCTGGGTTCCCACAGCTTCCAGGCTTCCTTCATGTCATGGTCCCCACCATGTCATCACCTGTCAGATGGGCTACAAGGATGGGGACCGTGCCTAATGCCTTCTTGTACTCTGAGCGTCTAGCACAGGGCAGGGTATACTGTGGGAATACGAGGGCTTCTGTAACTGACCATGCTCGGCACATGCTCTTTCAGTACTTACCAAAGGGCTGTGGAGCATGATGGGAAGGGGCCTGACCTGGTTTTCAATCCCACCACTGACAAATCTAGTTGTGTACCATTTCTCAAACCTCGGTTTGCTGGGGGTAATACTCTTCATCCAGTAATTTTCCCGAATGGGAATCTAAGCACACAGAGAGGCCCTGGGAGGGAGATGCTTTCTGACTGGGATGGTGATTATATCATTTTCCACCTCCACCCAACTGGAAGCTCCCATGGGTAAGGGCAGGGTCTGGGTTTCTCTCACCTATGTCACCACTTACTTGAAGCCCAGGAAGAGGACCTGAAGCCACAGCCAGGCCAGTAGCAGCAAGATGATCATGGTGGGGAAGGCAAAGCCAAACCAAGAGGCAAAGTTCACCACGTTGTCATTTTGGGGGAAAAGCCTGGAGGAGGGTGTGAGCCGGTGTGTGATGTGAATGGAACTTCCCAGCCCCATTCACCTCCTGGTGAGAGTGCAGGACTCTGCCGCAACATGCCACCCCATGGTACTCACGAGTTGATCTGGCCTTGTAGCACCAGGTTGGGCGTGGTGCCAGTCAGTGTGGCAATGCCCCCGATGCTGGCCGAGTAGCACACACACAGGCTCATGCCCTGGGAGAAGCGGAGCTGCTCTTGGTTTGGATGTGGCCTTGGCTTTGAGGTAGCAGGTGGGATAGGGAGGCCATCTGTGTTATCTGAGAATAAGGGAGGGCTCAGGTAAGTGTGGGCCCAGGGCCAGCTCCAGGGGAAGTGGGCTGGCTCCACAGTGCCTTATCCATGAATAGCCCAGACCTAGGCTGGGAGGAGAACAGAGGCTATGTCCAGATCTGAGTGAGGCCAGCACCCTAGAGTCTTAGCCTGAGAGTAACTTCAGGCACCATCTGGTCCAACCTCTCTCTTGAGAGAGAAACTGAGGCTTGGAGAAGGAAAGAGGGTATTCAAGGCACATATGAAGAATGGAGCCTATGCTGGGCATGGTGGCTCACACCTATAATCTTAGCACTCTGGAGACCGAGGCAGGTGGATTGCTTGAGCTCATGAGTTTGAGACCAGCCTGAGCAAGAGTGAGACCCCATCTCTACTATAAATGAAAAACTGAGGCTGGGCGCCTGTAGCTCAGTGGTTGGGGTGCTGGCCACATGCACCAGGGTTGATGGGTTTCAACCCATCAGCCTGGGCCTGCTAAAATAAAACCCCAAACCAAAAAAATAGCCAGGCATTATGGTGGACACCTGTAGTTCCAGCTACTAGGGAGGCTGAGATAAGAGAATTGCTTGAGCCCAAGAGTTTGAGGTTGCTGTGAGCTATGATGCCACAGCACTCTACTGAAGGCAACAAAGTAAGACTCTGTCTCAATTTTAAAAAAAATGAAAAACTGAGGCAAGAAGATCACTTGAGCCCAAGAGATTGAGGTTACTGTGAGCTATGATGCCACTGCACTCTACCAAGAGTGACAAAGTGAGACTCTGTCTCAAGAAAAAAAAAGACCCCAACTGCCCACCTAAACTCCAGCTCTTTCCTTCCTAGGGTGCCCAAGGCATCTTGGTTTTCCCAGGACTGAGGGGATTCCCAGCACATGGGACTTCACATTTTAAAACCAGAAAAGTCCCAGGGGAATCAGAACAAGTTGGTCATTATACTTCTGGCTTCTCTCTTCTCTCCCCAAAGGCTCCAAGATGACCACCCCTCAACATAGCCCACCCCTGAGATCCTCCCCAGTAACCATGGGATTGGGCAGGGTTGGGCCTTATCTTTCTCACCAAGCTTGGTCACCTCCTTCTGGGGACTTTGTTCCTGGAGCTCGAAGGCAGGGTTGTTGCTGCCCTCCTCAGGGTCCTGGCTGGCTTGTGTGCTTTGCAGCTGTTCCAGGACGGCGTGAGCAATGGGCACCATCATGGCCGTGGTGGCCGTGTTGCTGATCCACATGGACAGGAAGGCTGTGACCAGCATGAAGCCCAGGAGCAGCCTGAGGGTGGGCCGACAGACACACTGCGGCTCCAGCTTCCCATGCCTGGAACCTCACCCCACCCCCTGTTCCCCTGCCCTGGCTTGTGGGAACTCACAGCGCAGGCCGCACCCCAGTGATGAGCAGCACGCGGAGGGCAATGCGTTTGTGCAGATTCCAGTGCTCAACCGCGATGGCCACCAGCAGCCCCCCGATAAACAGGATGTTGGTGTCTGAAAGGTACTCAATGCACACCTGGAAGGCAGGGACACGGCTGAGAGGCAGGAAGATCCTGGGTCTCTCCTTGTGCCCCTGTGCATATGGGGCACAGTCATTGACATTCCCACAAACTGGCTTCCCCTGGGCTCTCAGAACCTAATGGAAATGCTCTTTGGATTATCTGCCATTTAGCATTAACCAAGGTCTTCTCTTGCCAAACTCACTCTTTCTCTGCTCAGGAATGATTGGGGGATAATCTAAACTGATTCCATTTATATTTCTTTTTTTTTTTTTTAAATTTATTTATTTATTTATTTTTTTGAGACAGAGCCTCAAGTTGTCCCCCTGGGTAGAGTGCCCTGGCATTACAGCTCACAGCAACCTCCAACTCCTGGGCTCAAGCGAGTCTCTTGCCTCCGCCTCCCAAGTAGCTGGGACCACAGGCGCCCGCCACAACGCCCGGCTATTTTTTGGTTGCAGCTGTCATTGTTGTTTGGCGG